>BJCM01267900.1:0-13714 GCA_018326385.1 Flaveria bidentis
TAGGATGATAACTTTTATTCCCTGGTTTTAAATCCAAATGCTTCAAATCTTAGTTTACTTTAGTTTTATTATTGTTTTTAAACCCTAAAAATCTTTCCAATGCAACTTATCATTTTCTTTAACAAAAACCAAATCTGATAGTCAAATCATCAAGTTTGTTGAGTAGGCTAGGTGTGTCCACGGATTGATACTCGGTTCTTACCAATACTATATTACCACACGACATGTACATTTGCCTTTTGTGTGTGTGGTTTAGTTTTAGTAACAACCAATTAAAACTGAATCTGTGCGATAAATCTTTATTAAAATATATATACTATCCGCACCCCATCAGGATGATAACCCTTATCAGTGTAGGTTGAGAGTTGTAGTGGCGCAAGCTCATCCTGTTGGGTTTACAAGGTGGGTAGAGCCAGTGCAAAGGATGTTTGATTGACAAACAGAGGAAATAGAAAGAAACAGGTTATACATGCAACATATGATGTATTCTTAAGAGTTCTACTAGAATCAGAATTACATGTACAGAGTGGAGATTCGTCACCGAGAAGACTACATGCAAGGTCAGCCATATACAGTGACACCCCCTCCTACAGAGTGATAGTCTCCAGATCTCATGTCTTTTAGCCAAACTCAGCAGGCGTCATTTTACCCACATTCTACATTATATGTGTGGTTGCCAACCAACATACCACCGACCAACGAAACAATTGGATCAAGTTCATAGCGGGCAGACGCATTCGATATGGGAGATGTCAGAAAAGGATTCTTCCTTAGCATTTTTGGGCAGCCATACCCAGGGCCACCATCTGGTGGTTATTGATGCACTCGTTGATTCTACGATCAGGTCCACATGCTCTTTCCTATTTAGTAATTATGTTGAACCATGTGTGATGTTTTAACTAGTTGGTGGTATGTGGTAATTTAGGTTCAGTAATTTATTGCTTTGTACTTGGTGGTGTGTTAAATGTTATATTAAGGGAATGTGTTTAATTAGGATTTTGTATGGTAGGCATGGTGTAGGTGTGGACAGTTAGCCTTGTAATTTCACTTGGGTAAAGGTTAGGATGTTTGATAGTACCATTGTTTCACACAATAATTTTAAGATTTACATTAAGGATAATGTAAGATTTAAGTGTGAGGATGAGTAGAAGGTTAAAAATTCAAAAATATAAAAAAATTAATGATTGAACGAAAGTTTTTAAAATGCCCCTAAAGCGACTTATTTATGCATGCAAGTAGGACTTAAACGAACTGAACATTTGGTGAACAGTACGTGAACTATTCAGCGGGAAGTTCGTTTACGTTCGTTCATTTAGTAAATGAACGAACACGAACAACAAAATTTCGTTCAATTAATTAAACTAATGATCATGAACACAGACCATGTTCATTTATTTATGTTTGTGAACATTTGATAACGTGTTCGTTTATGCTCTCTAATGTTCGTTCGTAAACGCTCGATAATGTGTTCGTTTATGTCCGTTAGTGTGTTTGATTGTGTTCTTAATTTTTGTGTTAGTCATTTTTATGATAATCATGTTATGTGTTTTTGGATATTTATATTACGTGTTTATTTATTTTTGGTAAATTTTATGATGAAAATACTGATTTTAATTTAAATAATAATCTGTGATTATTTGTATTCGTTTGTCTTCATGAACTTTTTCATGTTTATCATGTTCATGAACATTTTTTGTTTTTGTTTGATTTTGTTTGATTTTGTTTGTGTTCGTTTGCGTTCGGTAAGTATTCGTGAATGGTTCATGCACATGTTCAATTTCATAATGAACGAACACGAACACGAACAAGAAAACTCGTTCGCTAAGCGTTCGTGAACAATTCATGAACAAGTTTATTTCTTAATGAACGAATATGAACAAGGCCATGTTCGTGTTCGTTCGGTTCATTTGCAGCCCTACATGCAAGTTTAATTTTTTTCAGTGAAAATCGTGAAAGTATTTTTAACCTGTGCACAAGCAAAGGTCCTTAGTCATAGCTACTCACTAAAAAAGAGCAATTTTTGAGAATTAATTGAGATGTTTAACCAGGGTTACAAGCTTGATAGTGGATTTTTATGAATTTGCTCGCATCCTTAAACTATTTACCATCATTTTTATGATATACATGTGTTTTAGGTAGTTAAATACATGTTCTTACTATATATTTAACAACAAATGCAGTTACGTTGTATGAATTTGAATTGCAGGCACAGAGCATGAAAGAACAAAGAAAAAGAATGAAATTCATCAAAGGACGTAAGTTACGTCCCTTTGGACGTAGCTTACGTCGTAGGCCAAAGAAAGAAGAGTGAGGACGTAGGGCAATGAGCAAGGATGTACAAATGGAGGGAGGAAGTAAGTTACGTCCATAAGGATGTAGCTTATGTCGTATTGCGAGGGTCGACTAATTTCCCCCGGTTTTAACCATATTTAACGGGGATTATTGATTCTAAAAACCCTAATTCATATTAGGAGAAGAAAGTGATGAACTTTGGCAAATCTTGAGGTTTCTTCCACTTCTCCAACTCATTCCAATTCCTCAAAACATGTTTCAATCCGATTTTGATGCTGAACTCATAACGATGCAAGGCTAAACTCCGCTTGATTTACCTCGGGCATTAGGTTTCGTTTTACTAGCTTTTTGTTTGTGTTCAATTGGTGTTTGGATTAAACTTTAGAACGTATTAAGTTATTTAATAAGTTTAACTTGTGTTTTTATTGTTTAAACAATTGTTTTAGTAAATCTTGATTTGAATTTTATATAATTTTGCACGAGTTGTATGATTGCAAGGTTTTTATTGTTAATACGATTGGCATGGTGTACTAAGGCTCTTTAATTGGTTATATTTATCACTTAATCATTACATGTATAGAATCTCCGTAAGGATTTTCCACTAAGTTGAACTAAACAATTACCAAAAATCGAATTTGAATCCCGAGATTGATTAACCTTTTTCATAATTGTCTTCTAAAAATTTTCATTACTTGCAATTTGTTTTCTTAGTTTATTTGTTAATCATTTTAAAACTCAATTTTTACAGCCAAGATGAAATAGTTTAGTAATTTACCAATTCAATCATTATCTTATAAATTCAATTACAATACACCGACCACTAGTTTCATTAGAATCGACAACCCTACTTACCCTAACTAGTTTAAGCCGAATAAGAGCACACATTTTACATCTTATTTGATTGATACTTTGACATCGATTAGGAACCTACTTCTGCTGCAATTGTTAAAGTGGTGATTTTAATGTCACCCATGTCTTGATGATGATTTCAAGGAGACTATCTGGTGACAAATTGATCAAGGAGAACTGTCCCATGACAGATCTGATCAAGGAGGACTGTATCTGTGATATTCTCATGTCCAAAGTCGTAAGAGTCATGGAAAGTTATGATCTTGAAGTATTGGATGAGAAGCATATAGGAGATAATCAAAGAATTAAAAACGAACATGAAGTCTTATGCAAGGACCAGATAGAGTGGTTTAGATATAATGATCAGAATGTCAATTCTAGTTCTGTAAGTATGACAATAAAGTTCACAGATCTATCTATAAAGGTGAAGGAGCAAGCCACCACTTATGAAGTTATTATGATGTTGTAGGCCGGGAATGAAATAGTACATGCAAATTTGAAGCGTAGGGAAATCGACCTTCAATCACATTTCATTTTGGTTCATCAATTGGTATATGAAGCGGGTCAGCCTAGAATTGAATGGCTTATTGCTTCACACAATAATTCCTTTCTTTCCGACTTAAGGACAAGTTCTTTCTTCGAGCGGATAGTATTGATACGATTCTATTAAGTCAGGACTCAAGTCAAGCTAATTTGGTTTGTCCAACAGGTATTTTAAGTCCAATTTTGACCCATTCAGCCTTAGTTAAGGCAGTTAGCTACTAAGAGGGCTAATGGGTAATTGAGCAGCTAATGTTTAGGGGGTAATTGTAGCAGTTACTTATGCTATTTAGCTTTATTTAAGTATTGTTTTATAGTTATAGTTTTTTGTCTTGGTTATTTGGATTATCTGTGACTTGTAATTGGGGAATTGTCTTTCTTGAATCGGGCCAACTATCTATCTATTTATCTTTTTGTTTCATTAGAAGAGTATGTCGTAGAGGTGAGACGAATTAAGAACTTCTTCAAAAGAATAAGCAGGTTCATAAGAAAGGCAAATGAGGAAAGGCGATCATCAAATACAAATAGATAACTAAAAATCTTTTCAAAATATTCAGATAGATAATTTGTATGGTGTCTTTAATATAAAACCAATTTTAGGTAAATAACCGTTAAATCCACATAAACATTTATAGTGTGCATAATTCACCCAAACGGCAACAAACGTGCATTGTCACCAAATATGATAGTAACATCATCTTTCAATAATTTTTCTCTACAATGCACTCTCATTCACAAACATCCTTCCAATTTCAAATCAATTTTTACATCTAACTTTATAACCAAATTAGTTATTATTTTTTTTTTTATAAAATATTCAGATTTTAGTATTTTAAAGTTAAATTTAATAAGGTTGAAATCTTTTAAAAAAAATAGAAATGTATTTAATAAGAGGATATATTTATGTACAGTCATTCCAATTTTTTTCTTGTTATTAAAATTTACAAAAAATCATATTATAAAAGTTTATTGGATTGATATATTTATAAATAATGTAAATTCGTAAATCTAAAGAAAAAATATAGTGGTTAATTGACAAATATAGATATTTGCATGTGTATGGTTCCAATATGATGAAGAAAATCACATAAAAGTTTTCTTTGAGAAAAGCCAACCATATTCGTACTTGGGCACAACCCACAACTGGAGTCATACAATTGAGCATTTGTGGGAAGGTACCACATATGGTTGTGGAGATAAGTACTAGTCCGTTGTTTATGGTGTAAGCGTCTTATGTATCACAGTAAAAACGGTTTGTATAACTGGTTATATGGTCAACCGGTGTTTGCTTTAAAATTGGTTCTTAGCCTATGTACACTTACAACATGTACATATCTATCATGAAATAAGGAACGGGACGAAAGACTTACTTTTTCAGCTCTTTTGCCATATCCACCAAAAAAATGTTATCCTGGTCTCCCCATATGATTAACACTTTCTACGTTCACAAAGTATGAATATGGTATTAGTACAGCAAATAGGAGAAAGTAAGTTAATGTTTAAAAGTGAAATTAAATTTCAGAACTTTGGTATATAATAATTTAATTGAATGCACCATTTATGACATCAACATATTTAAAGATGAGTTTTTTATATTTTTTATTTATTTTAATAGTTTAAAGATTATTTTTCCAAATTATTTTAGTAATTAGAGTAGTTTATCTCCTAAAAGTAAATAAATTACAGAGATAGAACCTTTGAAAGAGGGGAAATGATAGGAGGGTCATGTTTGCCAAGTGCAAGCCCTTTAAGTAATTCCATCTTCTCTTTTCTGTTTTCACAATACAATTTCTGCACCAAAAATTACCTATTAACAGTTGTACAAATCGAACAAGACAAGAACAGGTAGTTTTCGAGAGCAGACAACACATTTTTCGTGCATAACCAATCCAAATATTAATGAAGCACAACAAACTAATCGTCAAATGTTTGCATTGTTGGTGTTTTCTAATTAATTTGGTAATGATTTGTATATTTTATATATCGTGAAAGCATCACCACTTTCACATTCTAATATTCCGTTAATATACAAAATTTTAATTAATCGGGTAAGACCGAATGTTAATTTACAAGAACGAGTGATAATTTCTTATAATTTTTGTGTGGATTTGACTAAATATGACCTTGTAGAAGGGTTTAATCACTGTAATGAATCATTGTACCTCTTCATGAACATTATTTTCTCTTGTTTAATAAATCAAAGAACTGAAGATTAAAAGAATTAAGAAAAAAGAAAAAGGAGTAGAAAGGAAAGATATAATATAATTCAATATTCTAAAGTCGAAAGAAATTAAAATATTTGAAGAGGTTAGACCGGAAGATTTTTTTGTATTTTAATTACTATTTTTTTAAATCCGTAGAATTTAGAAGGAAAGTTAGGAGGAGGGAAGATAACTAAAGATCTTATCTTCTTTTCTTTCCGCTTCCTTAAAATATTGAACAAATCTTTTTTAACGTCTTTCTACATATTTTCATTTATTTCTTTAAATAGGATTCAAAAAATACAACAGAAATCCATGATAGTGAGTAGTTTTAACAACCATGATTGTCAAACACTAGCAGTTATATCAACATAAACATTATCATTAGTGTAATTTTGCTATGATATGAAAATTTCATGGCACAACCCAGAACAATTTTGTTCTAATCAAGACTCAAACCCATAACTTTTATTGTGGAAAGTCATACACTAGGGTAGAAAGCTTTGTTTCATGAAAGTTGGTGATTCAAATCCAATTTAATATAACAATCATGATAATCACATAAGTGCAATAAATGATCAACTTTAAAAGAATTTAAGTTGTAATAGTATGGTTGGAATGATAAGGTACTTAAAAGGAAGTTTCAAACAACTAACTAATCTTATAAAATTGTGTTGGGATATGTTGTGCTTCAGCTTCCGAAGCTTATGTTTTTGCTTCCGAGTGTTAAGGGTGAAGCTTTCGAGTTCATGGTGTAATATGTCATTTGTTGATAGTTAGGGGATATAATATGTCAAGTACTTTGATGGGTTGTTAATTCTTGTTATCACCATTAAGTAGTTGGATAAAAGGAGAAGTCCCATCTTCTTCACATTTCTGTAATCTTGTTACGAGCAATAAGAGAGTGAACATTCAATTGGAGATAATCATTAATTTCGGTTCTTCGATTTCATTTTATTGTGTTAGTAATCAGGGTTAACTTTCTACAATTGGTATCAGAGCAACGGCTCAACCCGATTCAATCGTGCACTCGTCGATCGATCGAAGGGAAGCTCGCGAAAAGATCAAGTCAATTAAAGTGACGATAATGACTACAAAGTTCGATTTGGAGAAGTTCGATGGGAGAAATGATTTTAGTCTCTGTCGTTTGAAGATGAGAGCACTCTTGGTGCATTAGGGTTTAGTAGAGGCATTGGTCGGAGGCCAAGTGAAGATACCTTATGGGACATCGGAAGAAAAGAAGAAAAAGATTCAAGAAAAGTGGAAGGATACGCTTGAGAAGGCACACAATGCAATTATTCTGAGTTTGGGTAATCGGGTGCTTCGTGAGGTCTCCAAAGAAACCATCACGGCTGGGGTTTGGACCAAACTTAAAGGGTTGTATATGACAAAGTCCTTAGCCAATCGGTTGTACCTAAAAAAAGGCTATATACTTTCCAGATGACTCCAGGTAAGTCCCTTGAAGACCATATTGATGAGTTCAATAAGTTGATCTTGGACCTAGAGAATATTGAAGTAATGATTGATGAGGAAGATAGAGCAATTCTGTTCTTGGCTTCCTTACCACAAGTGTATGAACACTTTGTGGACACCTTAATGTTCGAAATGGATACTTTATCCATGGATGAAGTTATCATTGCAATGAACTCTAAGGAACTTCAGTTTGAAGCAAAGGATGATGGGGTGGAAAGGCTAACGACAAGGGGAAGACCAGATCATAGAAACCAGAAGTCTAAGTATCAAGCAAGATCCAAGTCAAGGTCAAAATGAAGGTGTTTCATTTGCCAGTCTGAGAAACATATAAAGAAAGATTGCCCTGATGAATACAAAATAAAGAAAGGTGAAACAAGTTACTCCAAGAGTTCTGGCCCAAATTCAACTAGTGCTGAGTTTGAAGGGTATGAAAGCTCAGAAGTGTTAATGGTGTCCAAAGGTGGAACAAGTGATGAATGGATCCTAAACTTGGGTTGCTCATACCACATGACCCCCAGAAAAGACTTCTCTAAGGAATTAAAGATTGGCTCAAGGGGTGTGGTGCAACTAGGGGATGACAGGCCTTGTGAAATTCAAGGACTAGGGACGGTCGAACTAAGGCTAGCTTCTGGTACGGATCTCACTCCCCGTGAGGTGAGATATATTCTGAGTCTAAAAAAGGAATTTGATCTCACTGGGTACCTTTGAAGGGAATGATCATATAGTGAGCCTGAAGAATGGTAGGGCCAAAGTTATAAAAGGGTCAATGTGCCTGTTGTCTGGAACAAGAAAGCAAAACAACACTTATGTGCTAGATGGAAAGGTGAAGTTTAAGGCAGCTAATGTTGTAGAGTCAGAGGATACATCACCTATCATGTTGTGGCATAGAAGATTAGGTCACATAAGTACCCCAAGGTTTGTATGAATTAAACAAACAACAGTTGATAGATGACTTGAGTAACTGTGAAGTTTGATTTTGTTAGAACAATGTTATGGGAAACTCTAATAAAGTGAGATTTGGTAAGGGTGCACATATTCCCTAGGGTGTTCTTGACTATATTCATTTAGACTTGTGGGGGCCAGATAGAACAACTTCACTAGGTGGTGCAAGGTACTTTCTATCCATAATTGATGATTACTCTCGGAAGGTATGGGTGTTTCTTTTAAAGCACAAGGATGAAACATTTCGGAGGTTCAAGGAATGGAAAGTAATGTTGTTGGATCAAGAAGAAGGCTGGTGCAACTAAAACCAAACACTTAGACTATTTTTGGTACGCTTGTAAAGGACTTCCGAAGCTAAGTATGGAACTTCCGAAGGAAATGGAGTTCTTCCGAAGACAAAGTGCAAAATCAACTTTCGAAGACAAAGTCTTCTCTTCCGAAGTCAAGACTTAGAAGAATTCAAAGACAATGACTTCCGAAGTAGAAGTCCCCAAGCCACGGAAGAAGTAGCCTCTTCCGAATTATAAAAGGATTTGGAAGAACTTGTTCTTCAGAAGCCAATTAACCTTCAGAAGATGCTGCTATGAACCAGTGGATATAAGTATTGTCTCTGACACTCCGCTGCAGACATCTGATACTTCATGGTGTTTTCCAAAAAGGCCATGTAGTTGACCATACTTTATTCCACTGTTTACATTTATATGTTAGTACAAGTTGCCAACTTTAGTTGGTGACAAAAGGTAAGTCATGGACATGTCATGACTACCATAACTTAGATAAGACATTATCTAAGATACCTTAACTATAGCTCTATAGTAACTGCTTTAGTTAGAGGATTCCAGCTTATATCAAAGTATATCCGGCTGTAGATAGTAGTATGTATAGTTTCTTATTGTAACTCTTGTAGTAAGCTTGTTAGAGTCTTGTAAACTTTGAGTTGAGAAGTAATATATACAAGTATCTTGAAAATTATTCTCTTGTGTTTTCCTTGTGTTACTTAGTATATTATAATCAACTCTTTGAAGAACTCTGTTTCTTGAGTGTTTATTTGTGAGTTTGAGAGAAATACTTATGTTGAGTATAAAAATCGATCTTGCAATGGTGGAAACTAAAACTAGGAAAAAGGCAAAGAAGCTTAGGACTGATAATGATCTTGAGTTTTTCAACCATAAGTTTAGCAAGTATTGTAAAGATCAAGGGATTATTAGGCATCATACAATGGCTAGAACCCCTCAGCAGAATGGCCTTGCTGAGAGGATGAATAGAAATCTTCTAAATAAGTTGAGATGCATGTTAATAGAATCCAGAATGCCTAAACAGTTTTGGGGTGAAGCTCTAAGTACATTTGTGTTGCTGGTAAATATGTCACCCTCTAGTGCTATACGCATGAAGACTCTGTGGGAATTATGATCAGGTTATCTAGTTGATTACTCAAGGTTGAAGGTGTTTGGTTCTATAGCTTATGCTCATGTGAATAAAGGCAAGTTAGAGCCAAGAGTAGTAAAGTGTGTAATGCTTGGGTATCAAGAGGGTTTTAAAGGATATAGACTATGGATAATGGATGAGGGTGTACCTAAGGTAATGATTAGCAGAGATGTTGTATTTAGAGAGGATGTGTTATATAAAGATATGGCCTCAAGACATGTTTTAGAGTTTGAACTAATTTTGAGAAGGTTCATCTTGAGGTGGAATAGGAACAAAGGAAGTCTCGCATGGGTGTTGAGAGTGAGATGAGTCGATCTAGCTCAAGTAGTCCTCAACCTACATATAACATTGCTAAAGATAGGCCTAGAAGACAAATTGTACCCCCTCCAAGGTTTAAGGAAGGAGATGATCTCTCTGCCTTAGTGTTCAATGCAGCTGCAATAGAAAGTGAATGTGAACCTTTGAACTATGATAAAGCAGTGATTTCAAAGGATAGTTCAAAGTGGATGCAGACCATGTTGGAAGAAATGGAGTCTTTAGAAAAGAACAACACATGGATACTGGTTGATAAGCCTAAGGAGCAGAAGTTAGTAAGCTGCATATGGTTATTCAAAATAAAGGAAGGTATGCATAAGGGGGAGGCTCCTAGATATAAAGCCTGGTTAGTTGTAAAAGGGTTTACTCAGGTTGAAGGCGTGGATTATAATGATATTTTCTCTCCTGTTGTGAAATATTCATCCATAAGAATAGTGCTTTCAATAGCTGTTGTATATGATTTGGTTTTGGAGCAACTGGATGTAAAGACTTCCTTTTTACATGGTAGTCTTGATGAGCAGATCTACATGAAACAACCTCCAGGGTTTTTGGTGAAAGGGAGTGAAGATAAGGTGTGTCTTTTGCAAAGGCATCTTTATGGTTTGAAACAATCCCCGAGGCAATAGAATAAGAGGTTTGATGATTATGTGCTATCTCAAGGGTTCAGCAAAAGCTCTTATGATTCATGTGTGTATTACAGGAGGGCAAGGTGTGAAGGCTATGTCTATTTGTTATTATATGTTGATGACATGTTGGTTGCAAGTCAGGCTCAATCTGATGTAGACGATATTAGGGCTTTACTAATGAAAGAGTTTGAAATAAAAGAACTAGGAGAGGCTCAGAAATTTTTAGGAATGGAGATTACATGGGATCATAGTCTTGGAATATTGAGATTGTCTCAAACTGGTTTTGTTGCTAAAGTGTTGTCTAATTTCTTAATAGACAATAGTAAGCATGTGGTAACCCCATTAGCTCAACACTTAAAGTTGTCTCTTAAAGATTTCCATAGTTTGTTGAAGAAGAGAGTCATATGTTAGATGTTCCCTATGCCAGGGCAGTTAGGCGTTTAATGTATCTTATGGTGTGTACATGTCATGATATTGGGTATGCAATAAGTGTGGTGAGTAGATATCTTAGTAGGCCTGGTAAGCAGCATTGGGAGGATGTTAAATGGATTTTAAGGTATCTTAATAGAACTCGAAAGATGGGGTTGGTGTTTGGTAGCAATCAAAGTTATGGTTCATCTATCATTGGATTTGTGGATGCTGATTACGCTAAAGATCCAGATAAAGGAAGGTCTGTGACTGGTTATGCATTTAGTGTGTGTGGAAGTTTGGTAAGTTGGAAGTCTACTCTACAACATGTAGTTGCATTGTCATCTACTGAGGCTGAGTACATCGCACTCAAAGAAGCCTTATGGCTTAAGGAGTTTGTATCTAAACTCCTTAATATAGTGGTTAGTGCTTTAGTTTGGTGTGACAATCAAAGTACAATTCATTTGTCTAAGAATCCTATGTATCATGAGAGGATTAAACATGTTGATGTTAGGCTACATTTTATTAGAGATGTAGTTAACTCTAGGAATGTTCATATCTCATATGTTGATACTCATGAGAATGTTGTTAATATGCTGACTAAAGCATTGGGAGGATCTAAGTTTCTTTACTGTTTAGAATTGCTTGGAGGGGGATAGCTTTGCACAAAGGTGGAGAATGTTGGGATATGTTGTGCTTCAGCTTCCGAAGCTTATGATTTTGCTTCTGAGTGTTAAAGGTGAAGTTCCGAGTTCAGGGTGTAATATGTCATTTTTTGATAGTTAGGGGATAGAATATGTCAAGTACTTTTATGGGTTGTTAATTGTTGTTAATATCGTTAAGTAGTTGGATAAAAGGAGAAGCCTCATCTTCATCACATTTATGTAATCTTGATTCAAGCAATAAGAGAATGAGCATTCAATTGGAGATAATCATTGATTTCAGTTTTTCAATTTCGTTTTATTATGTTACTAATCGGGGTTAACTTTCTACAAATTGGTAGTTCAATGGAGACAAGGTTCTTCACATAATTCACTTTAGATGACATGTAATCAATTTAAACTTAATCTCATGCTCAATGCGTAATTAAGCTTAGGTGGTAATCAAATGAGACTAAGAAACTTTGAGAATAGATGGTTGATGGGATCTATCTTTTTGGGTATATTATCTAGCCTTGCATAGAAGACATAAAATGGCCAAAAAGACAAGAGTTTACCATGGTATCTTATACATAGAATTGTCTCCCAACGTATATGACGTGGAGGTTGAATCACCACACATTGGAAGGTGGGCGTGGACAAGCATATGAAACCAACTTATATGAAAGTAGATTCAAAACTATTGAGATAGATAGGGAAGTTAATAATCCCTATATTGCACTTCAATAATCGATTGTCTAATTTCTAGGCGACCACAAAACCCACTAAGCACCACAATACTAATGGTGGAAATTTTATATTACGCATTATGTGGTACGTTATCCTCATATAAATGATGTCGATGTGTGCCAATATTTAGACTAAAGGATATCCCTAGTCTATAAAACAAACGTATATAAACTATGCTTATCCTAAAAACATACTTTGTACTACAACTGATTGATGCACACACATGTATAAACGACATAATAAGATAAAAAATTAAGTTACTTATATGCTAATAAAAACAGTGTGTAACAAGTCAAAATATATTAGTATAAGCAAATATTTCCGTATAAAAAAAGAAGCATGTTAGCATATACGTACGCACCATGGCGGTGGAAAAACATGTAACAATCACACGATTTGTTAAAAACGTATTCTTAAATTGGAATAGAAATGATTAGCCCACTTTATTTGAAATAAACATATTATTTTCTTCAATTGTATCGAAAAAAGATTAAATAATTAGAATGATTACTTATTAATTATTAGTCATTATGAGCCGTCAAAACAGTTTAGGATAGAAAAGTAGCGAGTATGTGTGTTAAATATTTGAATTGGATTCATCGATTTGGAAAATTGAATAAAAAAACACTAATGTATAAACGATCTTGTAAGATAACAATAAAAGTATTTGTATGCTGATGAAAAAGAGTTTGCACGAAATAAAAAAACATTCATAACTTTTTTTCATGATAATAAAAAAGCGTTCATACATACACATAATAGGGTTATCTTGAAAAACATTATTTTTTGTAAGAACTCTTAAAACCAATATCAACCACATATTTTAGTCACATGCAAGTCACATGACACATCCATCTTTTTCTAAAACATTCATAACTTTTTTTTCATAATATTATTTTTTTTAAATTGTACTATTAATTTTAGTATTTTTTTTATTTTTCTCACACCTACCATATTAATATATATTTTTTTAAAAAAATCATCTACCCATTATTTACACATGTGTAATTCAAGGTATTACATATGTGTAAAATGGTGTTCGTAAAAAACGTGATTTTTTTATTTTTTTAATGATAGAGGGAAACACTTCTGTGTTTTTCCTTTTCTTATTTTTTATATTTTTTGTTTTATGATTTTTTTTAATTATGTTTTCGTTAATTACTATTTTGTTACTAAAATTATTGATTGAGATTTGTTTCTAAAGTTTTTTAAAAAATAAGTTCTTATTTGATTTCTTCCCTACATACATACATAT
>BJCM01267900.1:13734-33677 GCA_018326385.1 Flaveria bidentis
ATATATATATATATATATATATATATATATATATATATATATATATATATATATATATATATATATATATATATATATGTGTGTGTGTGTGTGTGTATATATATGTATGTATATATATGTATGTATATACATACATACATATATATATACATACATATATATATACATATATATATATACATACATATATATAAATATATATATATACACATATATATACATACATATATATTCATACATATATAGATATATATATATCTATATATATACATATATATATATATGTATATATATACACACACTTAAGTACCACGACAGTGGAGAAACATGTAACAATCACATAATTAATTAAAAAAACTTATATTTAAATTGAAATTTATATGATTAGCCCACTTTGTTAGGAAAAATCATATAAGTTTCGTCACTTGTATCAGCACTGGATTAATTAATTAGAGTTATAGTTATTTATTATTAGTCATTATCAGACTTATATTTAAATTGGAATATAGTTACTGGCCCACTTGTTAGGAGGAAATCATATAATTCTAATCAATTGTATCAAAAATAGATTAAATAATTAATTGGATTTATTATTTATTAAGTATCAGCCGACAAGAAAAAAGATAAATTTAAGCGCTTTAAAATAGAAATAGAAGATAGTAAGGTGTTTATTGAACTAGTAAGAAATAGAAAATAGAAATGCGAATTGTAATTTTTGATTCCACGAGATTGGAAATTCAAATTAGAATACACAAACATGTATAAACAACCTAGTAAGAAAAAAAATAAAAGTACATGACCAGGTAAGATAAAGATACAAGTACTTATAAACTTATAAAAATAGTGTATAAAAAGTCAAAAGATATTAGTATAAGAAAATTCTACAGTATCAAAAAGTAAACATATACGTATGCACCATGCTAGTGGAGAAACTTGTAACAATTACATTACACAATTAGTTAAAAATATATATTTAAACAGGAATATTAATTATTGGCCTACTTTGTTAGGAATATACATATAAAATATTCGTAAATTGTATCAGCAATGCATTAATTAATTAGAAATATTATTTATTAATTATTATTCATTTTGAGCCACCAAGAACCTATGTTTTCTTTAACGGTTTAGAATAGCATAGAAGCGATTAGTGAGACTTACGTCGATGAAATCGTTGAGAAAAAAATCGGGCACGTAGACACGATTAGATAAAGCCATACGCATCAAAGTACGGAGCTGCCCCGGCGTCTCAGGTAGCATTAAGTCCTCGATTTTTTCGACGTTGGCCCTCTTAAGCAGCTCGGTGTTATCCTTGGGCTTCATATTCACCCCTGAGCTCGCGATCACCACTTTTTCTACCCTTTCGGGCCACATCTCGGCCATTCTGTACGCCACGAAACCCCCATAGCTTGTCCCTACCACCGCGTACTTATTCACACCAACGTTCTCCATTAGTTTTCCAATCGCTTTTGCTTGGAAGATCTCTGACCGCTCGGGGGATGTCGTGGTGGATTCTCCAAAGAACACTAGATCGGGGATGTATAAGTCGAAATGAGGCGAGAGAAACGACACCTGCGCGGAGCAACGACAATAGATACGTTGTATTCTCGAGTTTAGCTAAAAAAGAAAAAGAAAAAAAAACATTTTTTTTCTTTTCTCTTCTCCTCTCTTTATTTCTTTCCAATTTGAAACGATAGATTTTAGCCTTTATTTTCTGTCATGTTGTTATATTTTTTTCTAATTAAGTGAACTCGATAAAATAAATTTTTTATTTTTTCATTTATTTTTATTAAAAAAACTTTTAAACATAATTATTATTATTTTTCATTTCTTTCGGTTTTTATTTTTTTTTCTCTCGTTAAATGAACTCGGGAAGATAGCATTAAACCTAAATATACAAAAGTAAGGTTACATTTTTACCTGTTGCCGCCACTGCCAAACGCCATGAGGACCGAATCCGTGAATTAAAAGGAGCGATGATTTGCGTTTTTCATCATGAGAAGATGGTTTAGGTCCCCAAAAGTGGATGGTGGTGTATTCATCCACTTGTACGGATTGGGAGGAGAGGCCACAGGAGCAAAGGGAACGACGGAGGAAGGAGCCATACAAAGAGACAAAGCTGAGGCAAGAGACCGCCATTATTGTTGTATGATGCGATGATTTTTGGTGTTAAATGCAAATAGCCAAATAGGGATAGGTGAGCTACTCTTGACTCTTATCAAGCCATACAAAGATGAGGGAACAAGAATTAGTACAACAGTTTATCTTTTTTTCTTTTTTCCTTTTAATATACTTTTATGATTTGGTAAATCTCCAAGGTTTTCTATGATAAAATCTGAAAATAATAAATATAAGAAGCAATTCAATCTAACTCACACTCATAATGGTTTGGTTACAGTTAAAGGATTTTTCTTATATGTTCCAGAAATATTGAAAATGTTTTATTATATATTATATTTTAAAAAATATAATACTATTCTCTCACTTTGTTTGATTTATCAACTGAAATGCACTATAAAAAAACTAAAATGTTTTTCAATTAGGTAGTTAACAAGTTAGTGGCGGAATTGAAATTTGTTCCAATTGATGTTGTAATAGTATTGTTTAAACATTCTTTTTTTATAATGACTAACACTTTTATAAGGACAAATTCAATGGGAGGCTGAGAAAATGTTCATAACTCATTAAGGTACATCATTTACTTTTTACCAACGGGTGGTAATTATGATCACCGTGGTTCATTGTCTTGAAATAGCTGTAATATGTTTCATTTTCTACACTAGCAAAAACATCTTTCTCAACATAGCACACCGATACATCTTGAGAAAATATAATCAATCTTGTTGCATAAATCAATTTCAATAAACTTAATCGCATAAAAAAAGTCTTTCGACATTAAACGTTGTTACAGCAGCCATTGCCCTAGGCAAGACTCTGATGGATGAGTTCAAAAGTAATTTGGTACTTGATTTAAATAACTTTCTTTGCAAGTTCTTCAATATCTATTGACATGGATCAAAGCTACTAAATTGTTCCGAATATAACACGGCAAGCCATAATAACATCTCATGATCAAAACATTGAAATGGACCTCCAAGATCAAGTGGACAATAAACTACGATTTTACCTTAGTAAGCCACTCATTATCCCATTAAGGCTAAGATCTCAGAACCTAAATAGTGTAAGAAAATTAAATTTTGCTAGATTAAAGTGTAATAAGCTAAACTTTGTTAACCAAAATAAAAAGAAATAAGATGGCTAATAAAAACATAAAAAGGTGGAGATATATTGGTAGCTCATCATTAATTATCTTTCTATGTCGTTCTAGAATCACATCCACCATATTAGACATATCAATTTCATTTGAGAACAAAACGTAGCGACTTATCTTAATAATTCCTCTCATCCATCGTCTTTGTATTTCTTTATATCACATTTCATATCTTAAATCATTCTAACAATATTACCAATATTTTAATTTTTTAACTATAAAGCTCATGACAAGCCATTTGTCTTTCTAAGTAAGTTTTAACATTAAACGAGCAACACGAATAAATTCAAAATTTGAAATTATCTCACCCAAACTAAAAACTGTGCCTACTTTCACTAGTTTCCACACGTCTAAAAGTCGGTGTATAGACTTAAGATGGGAACCCTCAACGAGTGTCACTATCTCGGGCTAAGCTCATTTCTCGGTTTTTCCTTTATTTCTCTACAAACTTTACCTATTTCTACATGTTTCACAAAAGTATCATCTTGACAAATTGAATCTATCCTTTTACATGAAGCTCGTACAATATTCAAAATCATTGTAAGGTTATCATTAACATTATTCGCACATGCATAATCAAATGACGTAGCGACGACAACTAATTCCAACTCATATATGTGTAACCTTGTGTTAAGAAGCTGTGTATCACTTAAAAAACAAAAAAGTAAGATTATTAACAATCATTGTAAGAAATTTGATTACAAAAAAGTGTACATGAATCTAATTAGATCCATTCCTATCATGGTCTAGTTATATGTTGATCTATGAAAAGGATAAAGCAACATAAACTCAAGAATTCAGCATTGGATCCTAACATCCGATTTATTCCAAGTGTTGAATCAACTACTAAACAACATGTGCTGAATGATTACTGATCAACATATGATAAACTACCAATCAACACTTATCGGATGTGTTGTTGATTGACTACTACTAATCAACACTGAACTTCATGAGCTCTTGATCAACTGCTACACAAGACAAGACAGTCTATATCGACAACTGTTGTGTTCTACCTTTTGGAGACAATATAGTACTAAAGCTACCTAACTCTGATATACTAATTGTCTGTCTTGTTATACTTTTGTGAATCCAAGGATCGCATTCAGGTATTATCAGTGTTAGAATAGAATCAAGTTAATGATTGTGGAATAACCATTAACCTTGTTTAATTGTTTTTTAAATAAATATCAAACAGAAATGTTGATTATGATGAACACAATGATACGAGCACAATAAATAAACAAACAAGATTTGATTCAAAAGTATTTGGTTAAACTGATTAATGATTACAGATGAATAAATAATAAATTCTATAAACAATAATTGCTTTGAATGTGTTGATGTTGGAGATGTATTGATATGACGGCTGCTAGGGTTTGTGTTTGATTGATTGTGTGAATCGATGTGATGTTTTTGTGTTTTCCGTCTGATTGGTCGTCTTGCTCTCTCTTTTTGATGTGAAACCTAGGACTCATATTTATAGACAATTATGATTCTGTTAGGAAACACCAGATCTCTTGATATTCGAAATTTTCTTGTTGACTTATTGACGTGTAAAACTCATATAATACAAATCCAAGTGTTTAGTCTTTCGCATCTACTTTGTTCTTTCGAAGGAATCTTGTTCTTCCGAAGGAATCTTGTTCTTCCGAAGGAGTCTTGTTCTTCCGAAGGAGTCTTGTTCTTCCGAAGGAGTCTTGTTCTTCCGAAGGAATCTTGTTCTTCAATTTCTTCTCTACTTTGTATGTTCATTAGTGATTACTGGTGTTCATCCGTAGAAGATCTACGGATGTTTGTCTTGTAAGAAACATATCTACGGAAAAGCAAAAAAATATGTTCATCCGTAGATGTTTCTTACACTTAGTCAATTTCACAACTTGACTAAGTATAATTTTTTACCTGCCATCATACACATAAATCAACACATATATGGGTTAACCTGTATACATAAAGCATACATCCAAATAATAAATTATAAATATTCATTACAAGTTTTGATTAAAGTTCTAAGCCTATGCAAAAGGATCTAGACCTATTGTTCCTAGATCTAACAATACTCCCCCTTAGGCTTAGACACTTGTAATCAACTTTTCAAACTGAAAGCTTCTTTATTCTTGATACCATCTTTTTGTTAAAATAAGATACTGCATCCTTTTGATCATCATATTTATACTTGTTTTCCATTATGCATATCTTTTGTAGTGTATCAAAACTTAATCCCAAAATGTCTTCTTCAGTTGTTAGAGTTTTCACAATACTTTGATTATGCACTATTTCAAGCTCATCTTCTTCTGTGATTCTTAGTTCTGATACTTCTTCAATTTTAGCTTCTTTTAATAGTCCAGCTTCATATCTTATTTTCTTTTATGCTTTTGCATTCAGTTTATCAACCACTTGAATCATGTGAACATATAGGCATAGATCATTCTGAGCTTTTTTATTAGACAACTTTGAGAAGAATTTGTCATGCAAATATAAGGTGTAGTTGGGGTAGAGTAGCTTGATCTCCACAGGATCAAAGATTCTGATCTTTTTAGCTTTCTTTCCTTCAACATTCCTCAATGGCACCAATTCTTTGGTCTTCTCAACGTATCCCCATTCTGTTATGGGATGTGTATATTGATTCCCTTCAAATCTTTAGTAGCTGTTGTATTCCTGTTTTGATATCCAAGCCTCTTCAAAAACTCATTATCTACCATTATAAAGGAGTTGGTTCTAGATCTGTTTATCCTTTCTGCTCTTATTTTATGCTTATCATACTTTTTTTAGCTTCTTTCATCACATCATCTCTAAATAGAATCTTTAACTTACCCACTAATATAGAGAAGTCTCTTCCTCTTGGGTGAATTGGGTAGTTAGAGATAATTAAGCTTTGTAGATCTCTGATATCACTTTCAGGTAGGCACAATACTGATACTACATCATGAAAGTATTGAATCCTTCTAGATGTTCTCTTTAAGATTGCACAATCCCACTCTTGATCATACTTCCAGGCCATAATCTGTTATCTTCCATAGAGTTGGGACTTGTGATGTGATCAAACAACTCTATCAAGGTGGATTTTTGTTCTGTAATCTCTCTGAATGTTATACCCAATGGCCACACTTTTCCACGTATAACTGCTCATGGCTCTCTGATCAATTTTTCTTTCCTTTGTGCTGATCTTTACTATCAACTATTATTGGTTCAACAAGAGTTTTGTTGTGTTGCTCAACATCAGGATTTGGAGCTTTAGTCCTGAACCTCACTTTAGTTTCTAGCTCAACAACCATCACATGCTCTATTATCCTTCTTAGTTCACCAACAATTCTTCTCTTAAGTTCATGCACTTTGTAGTTATGACCTTGTAACCAATAGGTCATATTGTATTTGCTAAGTTTTGATGTATCGCAGTGACCCAAGTCTTTCTTGATTTTCTGAATAGATTGGAATGTTGTGAATGCATCATAGTCACAAACAAGGATCATGAATCTATCAAGCTTAAAATCTTTCAGCAAATCCTTCATTTCGGTCAGATTCATCCTCTTAACTATGTCATACGGAAACCCATGGTTGATAAGGGTCATAAACATACTTGACTCAAGCCTCTCTTCTAATATGTTTTTTGTTGTTAGAAGATTATCAGCCTTTGATTCTTCTTGTTCTTTATGATGTTCTTTTGTAGTGAGCTCATTCCATTCAGCATCACTATCTGTTTCAACATGGGATTTAGGCTTTGAAGTGGAAACATCCATTGAAGGAGTATGCTCAGAAGATGTAGGCCTTGATCTTTTAGGTGAATCTTCAACATTAATCACCTCTTTATGAATAGTACCTAAGTACTTCCTCTTCCTTGTGTATTGAATAAGCTTTCAAGTCTGAGAGGTTTCTTTGGATAGTTTTGTTAATGGAGCAGCATTTGATTCAAGGGCGCAAATTTTCATCTTTAGCTCATCAATTTCTTCCTCTTTCCTTTTTAAAACAACAGATTGAGCAGAGAGAGTTAGTTATATGATCAATTTCCAATGATAGCTTCTCCTTTTCAGACTTGTCATACTTTTATTGACTCTTTAAGTTCTTTTTCTTGTTGAAGTAGTGCATTAATCACTTCATTGTTGCATTGTACATCTTCTCTTAATCATTTCAGTCTTGATTCTTGTTTCATCAACTCATCATCCTTTTCTTTTATCACACCTTTCAACTCTTGTATTCTTAGCTTTCTTTTGTTTGATTTGATGACTAATTTGTTATATCCAACAACCTGATAACTCTTTTTCACAGGGATGTCATCTTCACTCAGATCGTCTTCATGATAAGCAATTATATCAGCACAGTTTCCTTCTTCTTCCCCTTCTTCATGTTCAGCAACAATATCATCATTATTGACATCAGCAGGGGATGTACTTGTTGAGCTTGAGCTAGACTTAATAGTTTGATCTGCATGCTCTTAGTGAGGTTGTTGTTGTTGTTGTTCAATGATTGGTGAGATAGGCTCGTTTTCATTAGATGAATCTGGTTTTAGTGAGTTGGTGATTGAGAGAAGGATGATACTAGCTTGAGAAACCAACTTAGTCTCACTAGTGTGAATTGAGTTTTAAGACTGAGCGGCAGAGATAAGCTTTGTATGCATACTCTCATGTGATTGACTAGGTGATTGATGGAGAATTAGAGAGATAGGCTGGGTGTTTTGACTATCTATTTGAGATTGAGATAATGGTTCATGTTGGATAGGTGAGATGCGTAGGGTGTTTTCACTAGCTGATGAATGATGTTGTGGAGAGTGATGATGTTGGTGAATGTGTGATTGATGGGGTGAATGCGAGGCTTGCATAGTGTCATCAGAGAAACTCTCTTGCTGGTTTTCCCATATCAATTCTTATGGAACGTTGGCACCATCATCCACCACATGAGCAAACATTGGCATGTTTTCTCCTTGGCATTTACTACTAATCTTGTTCAGTAAAGATCTACCCAGATGTGCTTGTACAAAGACATCACCTAATCTTTCTAATCTAGGCAGCTCAACATTAATTATCAGTTGGAGGAACCTTGGAAACATGAACATTTTGTCATCCTTCTGTACTCTTATTTGGTCACACAAATAACCAAAAATGTATTTTGAGTAGTTATATGTTCTTCCTTCAAAGATCCTTATGATTTCAGAAGAGATGTGCCTTGAGAATCTATCTAATTTGGATTTCCTGTTTGATATACACTTAAGGTAAGTGTGAGATAGGAACAAGTGGGGCTTGCATAATCTCCCCTTATTAATCTCTCCTCTTTTAAAGTCACTATCATAACCCATGAGATAAAATATCTTCTCAATGTACTCATGTTCAAAGACGTCTGGGTGACCTATTTCTTGATCTCCTAGCTCTAGTACCCTTCTGATGGTTTGTTCATCTATTCTTAAGTGTTCATTCCTAATCTCAGCATGTATCACTTCAGTTTCTCCTTCATTTTTAGCTGAGTTCTGAAAATCAACTATGTGTGTTTGTTTGATCACTAGATTTTCCATCAGAGCATAGAACAATCTTGGATCGTCATAACAATCTGATGATATCTTGACAACCTTTTGCTACAGGGTCATCAACATTAAGGAAGGCACACATATTATGCTCTTTAGCAAATTGATTAGTCATTTGTTCATGAGAGTTAAGAAGAATATATTAGACTCAACACTACAGGCATAAGAATATGAACAATTTTAATGATGAACAAGAATCAAACAGTTCATTATTGATGATTATGACATGTTTTACCTTCAAACCAATGATATGAGATCAATATTATGTGTGTGTTTGAGGTTTAGATTGGGTAATTTTGAATGTTTGTGAAAGGGAGAAAAGGTTTGTTGTGTGCACTTTTCTAGGTCTGAAAAATGCTATGAAAAAGTGAATAATTAATATTTAAGTCAAAAACATCATTTATACTCACTCGGACACATTAATTTCATTTATTTAATGAAGCGGGACCCTCTATCCTTATCATCAAATTTACTGTATCCACAGTTCTTAGTTCTTCCGTAGTTCATCTATGGATGACTTAGAATTAAAAACTAATAATTTTCTTTTTTGATGACGTATAATTTAAATTTTCATAGGTTACCAATCTATGAAATTAGATTATACTTATAAAATATTAACTCATCCGTAGTTTACCAATCTACAGATGGTCATATTTTATTAAATTTCCCACAGTAGCTTCTGCTGATGCGTAAAATGCACTATAGCTTCTGCTGATGTGTAAAGTGCACTATAGCTTCTGCTGATGCGTTAAATGCACTGATTGAAACGTCTTTGATTGTATGGTCCTAATCAACTCATGGGTTACCATTTCTTACTATTAGACCTTTTTGACTTTGTTTTCATGACAATTATGCATAAGAAGGTTTAAATTTTAACAAACTTCATGTATCCTGTAGTCAAGTTAGTGCTCAAGCTCCAATTCTTGCTTTGATTTTATGATCAATATTCAGATTTTATGTTTTCATGCATTAACTACTCCCCCTAAATTTGTGATTAATGATACGATGTTGCATTCATCAAAAATTTATGTAGAAGAATAGCATGGAAAGCATATGACATTCCAAAGGTTATAAAACAAACTAAACTAAAAAAAATAAAACACGATAAATTACGTAGATGCATATAAGCATATGTAATGTGATCATACTGTGACACTAAGATTCTTCCCTTTTGATCTGTTAAATGAGTTGTGTTCTGATGCTAATCTTGATTGAAAGTATGGTTGGCCACTTAAATCAAACAAGAGTATTGTATCAACTAGGAATGCTGATTATCATGTTTTCATGTTTATTAGTGATTAGCTGTTATGTGCTCCACATTTTAATTTACATTAGAGTTTGTCCTCCATTTGTGAGTCAATTCATCATTTTTTCACCCTTAGAACTATGTACATTAAGTTATAAATTCTATCTTGAGACAAATTTGATGTCTCATTAATGCTTTGTTGCTAAAGCTCTTTAGATAATATACAATTGATCACAATGGATTCATTCGACAACTTAGATATGATCATCATTAGGTCACCAGGTCTTTACTTATGTTAAACAAAGGTGCCTTCAACCCAGGTCTTTATTTACACAAAACAGAGGGATGATAAGGATAATAATCTATACACTAGTTGGTTACAGAGATATACTAAGGTGTTCATAAACCCAGGTCTTTATTTACACAAAACATAAGGAATATGATTTTCAAAGATAGAAGCTATAAAGTGTTTTACATAGTGTGCTTAGGTGAGTGAGTTGGTCACATCAGGATAAGACTTACTTGCATGATCCTCAAAATAGAGTTTCCCACAGACAGTCACCTTTTTATTATGTTAGGCATGCTCTTAGTGTAGTTTCCACTCAAGATGAACCTACTCGCATATCAAAGTACTTCTGATCAGAGTAAGTTAATACACAGGAAGTAAGCAAAGGAATAGTGTACCATCATTTCCCATACATATGACATGCTAAAACAAAAGACATAATCAAGAAGGACAATATTTTTGTATTTTTATATGGTAATGTTTTTGGATTTTATAGATTATTATTTACAAGGATAGTCACATGCTTTTCTTGGTTGATGATAATTAATCTAAGTTAATCATGACAAAGACTCAATGAAGTGTTTGCACCTATTGCCAGATTAGAAGCAATAAGAATCTTTCTAGCATATTCTGCATCCATGAAATTTACTGTTTATCAAATGGATGTAAAGTATGCCTTCTTGTATGGAAATATTGCTGAGGAGGTCTATGTGAGTCAACCACCTAGATTTGAAGATCAAGATTTCCCTCACAGAGTTTACAGGCTTGACAAAGCTCTGTATGGTCTTCACCAAGCCCCAAGAAAATGGTATGAGACTCTATCATCCTTTCTTCTTGAACATGGATATGAAAGAGGAAAGATTGATCGGACTCTCTTCAGAAGAACAAGAGGAAAAGACATGTTGTTAGTCCAGATTTATGTGGATGACATTATATTTGGCTCTACAAACAAGCAACTTTGCAAAGAATTTGAAGACCTAATGCATTTAAATTTCCAAATGAGTGCAATAGGAGAACTCACATTCTTCTTAGGAGTGCAAGTCCAACAGACAGCAGATGGAATCTTCATCAACCAATCCAAATATGTGGTACAATGCTAAAGAAGTTTTATTTTGCTGATTGTCAGTCTATTAGAACACCAGTTGATACCAAAGTGAAGATCGGACTTGATCCAGAAGGAAAATCTGTTGATCAGACTCACTATCGATCTATGATAGGCTCACTTATGTATCTAACTACTAGCAGACCTGATATTATGTTTGGTGTTTGTGTGTGTGCCAGGTATCAAGCTGATCCAAAAGAATCACATGTGAATGCAGTTAAGAGGATATTTAGATATCTGAAGGGCAAACCAGCTCTTGGGTTATGGTATCCAAAGGAATGAGACTTCAATCTCTATGCATTCACAAATAATGATTATGGAGGATGCAACTTCAACAGAAAATTCACATTTAAAGGTTGTCAATTTCTTGGTCCCAGATTGGTTTCATGGCAATTCAAGAAGCAGACAAACGTATATGTATCAACAACAGAAGCTGAGTATATTGCAGCATCAGCCTATTGCTCTCAAGTTCTCTGGATTCAAAACCAGATGCTTGATTATGGTTTTAACTTCTTACACACACCAATTCATATTGACAACACAACAGCTATTTTCATAACCAATAATCCAGTTCAGCACTCAAAAACTAAACACATTAAAATTAGATATCACTTTTTGAGAGACTATGCTGAAAAGGGATTAATCAAATTGATTCAAGTACCCACTGAAAGTCAATTTACCGATTTATTTACTAAGGCTTTTAAACCTGGTAGGTTTGAATTCCTAGTTTAATCAATTGGCATGATTAAACTTGAGTAAAACCAATCAAAACATCAAAAACAAGTAAAAATATTTAGAAAATCACAAAAAGAAGTCAAGTTTGATGAATAAAAGAATATTTGGGAAATAATATAATTACAGTCATTATATCATTCACTGTGTTTAATTTCAAAAATTGCAAGACTGTCATGACTTACAAGATATGTTGGTAGGCTCAACTTGGAAGAGAAGATACATACAGTGATAAATTAAAAATCTTATTTAATAGTGAAACACTCATCACAAAGTACTGGTATGTATTGCCTTATCTGAGTGCATGTGTGTAGTAACCTAAGCACACCAGGTAATGATACTTTATGAATCTCTTTCACCTACATCCAGTTTCATTTTTGTTTTGCTGAGCAAAGATATGATGAAACATGCACATAGTGCAGATGTCCTGATCCAAAAGATTGCCAATGAGGAACACATCCAAATTTGATGAATCTACAAAAGCAATACATTCCAAGTGAATGAACAAAAGAATCCCATCATGGATCACCTTCCAAAGTGAAGTGAAAAGAATCCCAATATGGATCATCATGAAAAGGATCAAAGTAAAAGAATACCAATGAGGATCAGTGAAAATGAGTTCTTATAACTTAAGTAACCTGGTAAGGAAAGTTGTAAAAAAGTTCTACCATGCATTGTATAAGGATGGTTGATCATTCCATGCTTGTGTGTGAGGTACATACTGAATAATTAAATTAACCAAAAACATGATAAAAATCATTTGCATCAAAATATCAACCTAGTATGAGTTTAAGAGGATAAACATACCTTCAATCATCAAGTTCATAAACATGTCCATTTTATCATAAAGGATGCATATGTGTAATGTAAGATTGATATGATCCCAACAAAAGATATACTTCTCTTCATTGTTAATAATCATAATAAAGTTCAAAATGTTTTTAAATCTTCAAAGTTTTTAAAGCTTAGGGTCTTAGAGATATGATTAGATTCGTCACAATCTAACTCAAACTCTACTTGTAAATCCATTTCTTCCACATCATTTGGATCCATTTCCTCCAGATCTTCCTGGATCAGATATGCAGATGTTAGTCTTCCTCCTAGATAAGCTTCAAAACTTGCAACAAAGGCATTGTAAGTAGCCTTTTGTTCTTCTAATCTAGTATTATTATGGGTATTTGGAAGAGTTGCTAAGAATCCTGCTGATTGGGATGATGTTGAAGGCTTGTTGATAGATGGAGCTGCACTGAATCCAGTTGTCTTGGCTTGATCCCTTAAGGACATAAAATCATCTTCTTCAGTGATGAAGGCATTTTTCATAGTATGAGAGTCAGATGGAAATTTGTATGCTTCAATCACTCTTGGTCCTCCTAGATTTCTGCTTCTTTCATCAAGCTCTAATGCTTTTATTTTAGCTATCATGATATCCAAAGTAGTGCTCCTAATATCAAGAGTATTTTTAAGCATTGTAACATTCTGTTTCCAAATTTCAGGAAGGTTGTGCAGCATTTTCTTGTTCAACTCCTTGACCTTGTAGGTGACTCCCATTATCTCTAAGTCATTTACAAGCTGCACAAATCTGTGAAGTTGTTTAAATATGGACTCCCCTTTGGAGTGATGAAAAGTTGCATATTGATTAACAAGTTTATCCTTGTTAATTTTAGCAACTTCACCGCTTCCTTCACACATGATCAACAATGCATCCCATACTGCTTTAGCAGTTCCATATTTCTCTAATCTTTTAAGCACATCCATTTTGAGTGCTTGAGTTAGGATGGAATAAGCTTTTAGATCAATCTTGATTTCCTTGTAATCTTCTTCATCAAGAGTTAGTTCTTTAATGGGAAATCTTGCTGTCTTGTATATAGTAGCTTGATCTGCAGACAGAGTGACTGGAATGTGTGGTCCCTTGCAGATTGAAATCCAATAATCTGGATCTACACCTGTAATATAGATCATGAATCTTATTTTTTATTGTTTAAATTCAGATTTATATTTAAGCATTGGTGGTTTTGGAGTATGACCAAGTTTTTAAGATTAATTAGTCCGAATAGTCCAAATAGTTCAATAACTACTTAGTAAATTAGATTTGTTAATTGTTCTTGGTTCTGTTGCAGCTTCTGTTCCTTATACGAAGCTGTAGATTTTGACTGTGATTCTTGAAGGTGAGAACAGATTGACAGAAATTCCTTTTTGAAGAGTATTTTCTGCTGTTTACTAAGTAGAGATGATGGTATACTCTACTAGCAACTCAATCACCAGATCAATCAAGTTCTATTCAGATCTTGGGCAGATCTAAAAGAGAACGAGAGCCAAAGCTCTGATACCAATTGACTGGGTAAGTGAGAGTGAGAGTGAGATTCTCACTATGGATCGAATATAATGAATGAGTTAATGATTGAATGGCGGTAACAAGCAATCAATAAACAGTTAATGCAAGAATATACTCATAAATGCTTTTGTACATATTAATGAAATTGATTGATTACAGAGAATAAAAGACAACAGATATTCTCTATGTCTATCAGCCGTCGCCTCATGTACGAGATTTTCTATTCTATTTATAGGCAGACAAGATGCCTTTTACAAAATGACTAAACTACCTCTGACCTATTACATCAGAACTAGTCTAAGTCTTTATCCACATCTTTGCTTGTTCATCCGCATTGGCAAATGCGGATAAGTTGACTTGATCAACATTTCTTCACTTGATCATCTGCATTTGTACGTTGGTCTCTACATTGGTTAATGCGGATGAACAAATACTTATGCGCATTTTTCTGGTCATCCACATTGGTAAATGCGGATGAACAAAGTCTTGTCTGCATTACTGTTATGTCTTCCGCATTTGTTAATGCGGAAGAACAAGTACTTGTCCATATTTGTTCTATGTCTTTCGCATTGACAAATGCGGGAGACTATACTCGGTTTTTTCTTCTTCTGTGCTGGATCTTCATCCGCATTTCTTCTTGGACTAGTGGGAATCTAGCAAAGCAACCATCAACTCACCCATTGAATTGGCATGCATGATCCTTTTAGGGTCCAACAGTATCCACTTTGACTAAGGGCTGTTTGGCAACTTCTGAATCATTAAATGCTGAACCAATAAGAGGTCTGAATCATTAAGTGCTGAACCATTAAAAGGTACCATTAAGAGCTAGTATATCATTTAACTATTCAAAGGCAAATGTCTGACCAATTCAAATAACATGTCTTTGACTGGGATTTGAGAATGATATTCTCTGTTGATGTGAATCAACAAGGACCGAATATGATGATTAAGTCAATGACTGCAAGGCGGAATAAAACAATCAAGAAACATTGAATGCAAGAAATACTCATAAATGTTGTTTTCATTAATAAAGGTAATCAGTTACAATGAATACTAGGGTAAGGGCATTAAATAGTAATAAGATACATTGTAAACAGAAGATTCTAATTGTCTAGAATGTGTATCAACAGTCTCCTCACATATGAGGTTTTCTATTTTATTTTATAGGCTGACAGGATGCCTTTTACAAAATGACTAAACTATCCCTGACCTATACATCAATGAACTAGTCTAAGTCTTCATCAACATTTCTTTTGTTCATCCGTATTGACTAATGCGGATGTGTTGATCTTGATCAACATTTCTTTTTGGTCTTCAACATTAGTGTTTGGTCATCAGCATTGACAAATGCGGATGAACAAACACGTATGCGCATTTGTTGTCGGGCATCCGCATTAGTTAGTGCGAATAAATAAATACTTGTCAGGATTTGTTTCCAGCTATCCGCATTTGTTAATACAAAAGAACAAATACTTTTCAACATTTGTTCTATGTCATTCGCATATACAAATGCGGTTAGCCGACACTTGTATTCTTCTTTGCAGATTCTTCATCCGCATTTGTTCTTGGACTTATGGGATTTCCAGCAGAACAACTATCAACCCAACACTTCAATTGGCATGTATGATCCTTTCAGGGTCCAACAATACTCTCCCTAATGATTATACAACCTAAGTTCTTCAAGGGTTTTATGGTGGTTGAGGTTGGAAAGATTCAGTTAGGTCTTGTGGAGGAATAAGAGGTTCTGCCTGAGCTGGATCCAGAATGGCCTTTAACATGTTGACAAAGTCATTTGCATCAGACATCTTCTCTCTGTTCAGCACATGGATCTTTATCTGGTTTATTGTATAGATGGCTTTTAAGGGCAACTTCTTTAGAGAAATGGGTTCCTATATTGACACAGTGGACAACTCATCTCTATGAATCAACAGAGCTCCATCCACATCCACCTCTAACATTACAATATTCCCCAATTGCAGAGGAGTCTTCTTATTCTTCCTCTGCTCCCTCTTGACATTGATTCTATCAAATGCCATTTTTAAAACCATTATACATTTCAGAAAGAAATGCATATCTTCTTCTCCTATTTTATTATTTATATCTTTGAAATACCTTGTGTATATGTAGTGGATATAGGATTCATCTAACAATCTCACCTCATATCCACTAAACAACCTGATTTCAGTTCCTTCCTTTCCTCCCCATCTTCTTTTAATCATAAACTTATATGTCTTTTTATCATAATAGACATTTGAGATTGGTTTAGAGGAATGAGTTCCAGCTACCATCTTTCTTTTCAAAGATTCAGCAGGCTTCACCTTAAGCTTAAGGAACACCACTTCTTCAGCTGGTTTTGTTCTCTTATTCTCCAAGGTTTGACAAAGGATCTATCTTTTCTTATGCAGATAGCCTTAAGAGATTTGATGTTTTCTGTTCTTTTAAACATCCTCAGAATATCTTCAAACTCATAACCCCTAAACATAGCCTTGTGATTGATCAACTCTAAATTGGCTAGTTTTTTTAGATCATGGATTTCCAGGGAGTTCACTAGAGCAGAGTGCTCTGTGAAGAATTGAACTAAACCTGAAATCATTTTAATCATGAACATGTTCCATTCACTGTCATACTTCCAGGCAATTATCTTCTAATCAGCATTTGCAAATTTCATTATAGGTTTGATACCATCTGTTCTTCATACCTCATTATAGGTTCTATGTTCTTCATACCTCATCATCAAACCTGCGAATGAGTAAAAAGAAATGCAGCATTTGCAAATTTCTTCCGCATTAACAAATGCGGCAAAGCACTTTCGTCCGCATAGGTTTTTCATATCAAACTTTCATGTATTTTTGACACAAAAGCTGCAGAGTTGTCTTGTTCACATTGGTTTCACTTGGTTTTAAATGACATAAACCTTACCCGCATTGGTTATATGCATGGGTTACATTCTCCGGCATTAACCAATACACTAACCTGTATTAAATTTTGACCTTAGTCAGAACTTAATGTTTCTACAGGAATATTATTCTTTTTTATTTTTCATTCTTGTTATGAAGAACTGTCTTTGATTGATTTGTGTCTTATGAAGTTGTTGGGGTTGTTAATTCTTGCTTAGATTGACTTGTATATCAGTGATGATATAAGTTTCCCATTGATTGAATGATCTTGGACTTCTTATGCTTTCATGAATCTGCATAAGCTGAGATACAATAGTATAACTTCTACACCAACACAGATAGTTTCTTTTTGATTTGTTTTGAAGTTTTAAAAAAGTAATTTAAGAAAGTAAATATCTATACAAACTGATCAAAAATTTTAAATTACTCCCCCTAAACTTTATATCCATACCAAGATAGAAACTTTAAAAATTTAAAATTTTTGAATATGAATTAATTTTGTTTTTTTGTTTTTCTTATTTAAGAACGAAGCAAAGTATACGTTTTGTTAGAATCATATCTGTGAATTCTTGGATCGCAATCAGGAATTATCAGTGTCAGTTGATGTCAAGTCAACGTTTGCGGAATCAACGTTAGCTTGGTTTAATTATTTGAATGGTAAATCAATATCAATAATGATTCAAGAACACAATGAATGAAACACAATTAATGATTTGACAAATATTGAATTTAAATGTATATTATTAAAACATATTAATGATTGAAAATAAACAATGAATGAACGATATTGAATTTTTGTGTTTGATGTGATGGCTGCTAGGGTTTTGATTTGTGTGATGTGATGTTTGGTGATTGTAATGTTGCTTGGGTGTTTGCCGTCAAAGCCGTCTTGTTGATTCGAAACCTAGGATCCCTATATATAGACAATGATGTTTCTGTTAAGGAAACACCGGATCTCTTGGGATTTGAATATTTTCTGTTAAAGAATCATCGGATTTCTTGGGATTCGCATAACTTCCTTATTGACTTGTTGACTTATAACACTTTAATTGTTTGAATACAAGTGTATGGACTCCGCAGGAATATTGTCTTCCGTAGTTGATTGTTCTTCCGTAGGAATCTTGTCCTTCCGCAGGAGACTTGTTGTTCCGTAGGAGTCTTCACCTAAAATTCTCAGTTCACTCCAGTTGATGGTTCATCCGCAGATGATCTTCGGATGTTTGTTAATTATAAGAAACATATCTACGGAAGAACAAAATGATCATCCGTAGATGTTTCAGAAATTGACTAAGTATAATGTTTGTACCTGCAAACATATATAAATCAACACACATATATATGGGTTAACCTATACATTTAATGCATACATAATAATGAACTACAACCATTCACTATAGATATTAATTCAAGTACTAAGCCTATACAAAGTGGACTAGATCTACTGATCCTAGACCTAACAATACTCCCCCTTAGGCTTAGAAACTTGTAATCAGCTCTTCAAAAGTGAAAGTTCTTTCAATCTTGACACCATTCTTTTGTTAAAGTAAGACACTGCATCCTTTTGATCATCATACTTGTATTTGATCTCCATTCTGCATATCTTTTTAAGAGTATCAAAGCTCAATCCCATAATGTCTTCTTCTGTAGTCAAAGTTTCCACCACACATTGGTTATTGACTATTTCCAACTCATCTTATTCCGATATTCTCAGTTCTGAAACATCTTCAATGTTAGCTCCTTTCAGCATCCCAACATTATATCTTCTTCTTTTGTATGCTTTGGCATGCAGCTTATCCACAACTTGTATCATCTGGATGTATAAGCATAAATCATTCTGTGCTTTTTCATTTGCCAGCTTTAAGAAGAATTTATCATGTAAGAATGATGTGTAGCTTGGATGGAGCATTTTGATCTCTATGGGGTCGAAGATTCTTATCTTGTCACCTTTCATACCATCAGCATTCCTTAGTAGCACCATTTCTTTTGTTTTCTCAACATATCCCCACTCAGTTATGGGAATAGTGTATTGATTTCCACCAATGACTTTGATGGCTGCTATTTTCTTGTTAGTATACCCAACTTTCCTTAATAATTCACCATCAACTAATATGGAGGAGTTGGTGCTTGATCTTTTTTTCCTTTCTAATCTTCTTCTGTGCTCATCATCCTCTCTGTAGAGATTAATGAAGAGGCTGATGCAACCCAAACATCCAAAGTCTATCCTACATGTTACACAAGTGCATTGAAGAAGAATGCTTAGGAAGTTTCACACATGCAACATAAATATTCTAAGTGTGAAATCTTCCAAAGCCAAGACCAATATCTTCCGAAGCCAAAGATGAAGTCTTCCGAAGCCTCAACTCATGAAGAAAAATTTCTTCCGAAGACTTTTAACATATGCTTTATCTGATGTACTGTTTCATAAAGCTGGACGCCTTTCCATTGCATCTCTGTAAAGTCACCAACTTACATGAGTTGGTGAAAAGGTCCATTCTTTTTGTAAATGTACATTGAGGTCTTGAGTCTGTAACTTTCTACTTCATGTACTTTATCCTTTTTGTAATAGAT
>BJCM01267901.1:0-28293 GCA_018326385.1 Flaveria bidentis
CCACCTACTCATATTCAAAGCACCACCACCGCCGCACATCACCATTCAACTCATACTCATTTCAGACCATCACCGTCATTCAATCAACCACTACCACTATTGAATCCACCACCATCGTCTCCCACCATCATTTAACTCGCTCCCATTTCAGACCACCCCCATCATAAAAAATACAAATGGGTAAACATAAAAAAACCCTAAAGCTAGGGGTGGGGATCAGAGATGGATGGCGGTGATGTGGGGGTATCACGGTGAAGATGATGTGTGTGGTGGTGACTGTGGTGGTGGCCAACGGCGGATAGCGGTGATAGACGGTGGTGGTACTCGATCGTAACGACATATATGTGTGTGCATGTCTATAACTGTATATAAATATATTATTTTAACTAAATTACATGAATAGTCCCTCTAATTTACATAAGTGGTCATATGATGTGAAAATACTAAAATACCCATAAACTTAACATAAAATTTAACGTCAGTTAGTGTTAATACTCAAACTTAGTACAATAAAAGTGTGTACCCAAACATGTTACTTTTTTGACCTAGTACCCAAACTTGTAATTTTAGATAAACCATAAGGACCATTTATGTAATTAACTCTTAAAAATATAATTATAGATATTATCTTAAATATTAGCAAAGTTATCAAAGATCTCGGTGTTTATGAATATCATCCACAATGGCGGAGCTTGAACAACTCCGTAGGGGGGGCGGGGGCGAAATTAAATTTTTTTAGGGGGGCGAACTCGATATTTATATAAAAATTTACACTACCGTGCCAAAAATTTACACTAACGAGCTAAAAATTAAGACTACCGTGACAAAAATTAACACTAACGAGCTAAAAATTAACCCTCACTATCCTCCGCCACTGATAATCCAAATCAACCACTAGATCGTCACGATAATGGTTTCAACATAAACTTGTTTATCCTTATGCAATGAAACATAATCAATATACTGCATTAAGTCATTATGAATTAGGGAACTTGGAAGATTAATCACAGGCCATCGACTAATAGCATTACACATCCTTTGCATCCACTATGCTTCACACTCTTGATGATTTGTGCATATTGATTATAGAATAGATGGATCATTGAGCCCTTTCATTGTTGAGAAAACTCTATAGCTTAACTTTAAACATTTTGCTCAGAGTGAAACTTGAACACATGACCTCCCAATATTTACATGTTGACCAAATTATTTATTGGTCTAATCATAACCTCCAAGCCATAATACTCACTTTTTTAGGCACACACTAATTCCATGTAGCTAAACAAGGCCCGTTTGAAAGAATATACAAATTAATTGAATTAATCACTGCTTTAACAAAAAATCAACTTCTACATCCATATCCCACACCCATATATATAGACTATCATGAAGATGAACTTGATTGAACAATGTAAGTAAAACATTGAACTATGATATATTTTTCGGCTCCACATGTAATTCAATTCCTCCACTTTCAATTTCAATTTCAATTCACGTTACTTACGAAAGGGGTAATGAAGCATCAAATCACATGAAAATATGAAAAGCTGTTGAAAATGAAGCAACAAGCTCGAAGATGATATAAGCTTTGGGAATTAAAGTATCAAATTAGTCGAGTGAAGACACATGGACAACCTTACGGTCTAACTATATGTATAGCACTCTTATTTATGGGAAATGTTTTTTTTATAAAACTAGTATTTAGCAGCAGCTTATACAAACACTATTCATAGTGGTAATCAAAACCATATTATCGTTATAGAAATGTGTCTAAGTTTTGAGTGAGTTAACTCAATAATATCATCTGCCTTCTCAAGATTTTATTATTCATTGTTGGTGTTTTAGGCTCATATTATTTGAAAGTATACCATTGTATAACATTGTATCCTTAATACTCTACCAAACACCACATCTCCTCCTCAAGTGTGTGTGTGTTTTTTATAATCTAAATAAAGATTACTTCAATAAGTACTTTATGGTTGTTATAATAACACTAACTTACAATACCTTTGTCAATTGTACATCTTCTTTTTATTTGCCTTGGACCCGTAACTAATTGATGGTACATAACCCAATTTGTCACAAATATTCCGCATGAGAATAATCATACTATCATAGCAATATTCGTTTTCCTTTGAAAAAACATATAAAGACACAAACCTAAATTAAGTTAACATGTAAAAACTACATTAAAAACCAAAATTAAGTAGAAGTTTGGAAACTACCTAAAAATATCTATATTCTATATGTCATTATTTCATAAATCGTTATACCTGGAAAATACTACATACAAATTCTATGTATTTTTATAACGATGATTTAAAATAGGTCTGTGTTATCATTTTTATATTATACACCTTTAAGGGAACACATTAGTCGTAAAATATTTTAATTCTATCCTCAAAATTGAGTATTCTTGTACGTTGTATAGTGTAAATTAGACGTTATTTTGCATTCCAGCGGGGGTTGGGAGTATAGTAACAAAAACAAAACCTCTAAGAACATCACTTATGGCGTGTAATTTAAAAATACGATATAATTTGTCGTTTAAAAGAAAAAAAATAGTTATTTTGAAATAAAATTGTATGTTATTTAAAAATAAAAACAAAATAAAATAACCGCCGATTTCGAGTAAATGAAATCAAACAAACTCACATGCGTTGCTCTTTTTCGCTCACCTGTTCATACCAAAAAAAACCATTCATTCTTCAATTTCGCTAATAATTACGTGAAATAAACATCAACAATTAAATATTCAATTTAAGCAAACACATTAATTGATTCCACTTTATTCACACCCCTTCATCTTCACCATATATATCACCCCTTCATCCCACCTTCTTCCCCACTTTCTCTCTCAAAATAACACCCCCATTGCCATTAAACCAACCAATTTCATCAGTTTTTGCATCAAAAAACATCAAAAACCATCAAAAAACGAAAAAAACAGTTGAAATTGGTGCACCATTGATGGAGAAATCGATTACAGTTCAATCAATGGTGAATACTCTGTTTCTGCTTCTGGGTGTTGTACCTCTCGCTTTAGCAGGTGGACATGACTACGGTGCTGCTTTAACCAAAAGCATTTTGTTCTTCGAAGCTCAGAGATCCGGTTATCTTCCAGCAAATCAAAGAGTCAAATGGAGGGGCAATTCAGGGCTCTACGACGGCAAAATCAACGGGGTATGAACAACAAATTAACCTCTAATTCACCATCTGTTTGTTCAATTTACGTTGGAATCATGAAATTCGTTCAAATGGGTGTTGTTTAAGCTTGTAATTGATCTACAATGTTGCAATTTTGAAGGTGGATCTTGTTGGAGGGTACTATGATGCAGGGGATAACGTGAAATTTGGGCTTCCGATGGCGTTTACAGTGACGATGATGTCATGGAGTGTGATTGAATATGGGGGTCAAATGGGTTCGAATGGTGAGCTTTCGAATGCCATTGATGCTATCAAATGGGGCACTGATTATCTCATCAAAGCTCACCCTCAACCTCATGTTCTCTATGGAGAGGTACCTTTTGATCTTGTGTTTAATGTTTTCATAATATTATTTATTGTTATTCAATGTTTATTGTTTCACCATTAGCTTGTCTTGTGATTGTTTATTATTTTATTCGATAGTTTATTGTTATTGTTATTCGATGTTTATTATTTTACCATTAGGTTATTTTGTGATGGTTTATTATTTTATTTGGTGTTTTATTATTATTGTTATTTGATGTTTATTGTTTTACCACTAGATCATCTTGTGATGGTTTATTATTTTATTCGGTGTTTTATTATTATTGTTATTCGATGTTTATTGTTTGTTATTTTATTCGGTGTTCGTTGTTGATTGTGGTTGAAAACTTGAAATGATGTTATTAGGTGGGAGATGGTAACACGGATCACTATTGTTGGCAAAGGCCAGAGGACATGACGACTTCTCGATATGCGTATAGAATTGATGAAAATAACCCTGGTTCGGATCTTGCTGGAGAAACTGCCGCCGCTATGGCGGCTGCCTCTATTGTTTTTCGCCGCACTAACCCTGCTTATTCCCGAGAGCTTCTCACCCATGCTACTCAGGTACTTCATTATTTTTATTTTTTAGCTTTGTATTTGGTATTACCGTACACTACTCATAATTGTTTGCAAGAGGGTTTCTTATATTTATCTGTATAATTACAATAAAAACTATTATATATTTTTTCAATTAAATAATACATTTTATACTTTTATCATTATTTTTTTTTCTCTTTTCCACTTACAACCATTATAAAAAATTATAAGAATTGAGTAGTGATTTTTTATATATAGCAATCCATAATAACATTTTTTGCTCTTTACGCACAACCACTCAAAACCGTTATATATAATATACCAAATATACTAATATACTTTTATAAGGACTCCATTGTAAATGCTTTATAGTCAAAAAATTTTGCTAAATTTCCTGGGCATTTTATATAAAATCCAAGTTTTAAATATGCAAAAGGATTTGATAATTTTATAATAATCATGCTAAAAAGCTTTGGTTCCACAAAATTCACTTTTGAAAGTGAAAGTGAGTGTTACACAAAGTCTAATGACAAATTGGACCAAAGACAGGCGCACGTTAGCAAAAGTGTGCGTATGATAGCAGAAGGTAGGCGTAATTTAGCAAAGCGTGACTGTGAAATTGTAAAGTTACTGTTATTCACTTTTATTGTCTGGCAGTCTGTTGGCCGTTTACGTTAGCAGAGGTTGCTTTGTGCCTACGTGGCCACTTTTTGTTTATATAATGCGCCTCTCATAGAACAAGTCATTTTTTATATTTTTTTTTCACTTTTTGATATGTTTCATTTTCCAGAGCTACAATTTATAAAACCAGAGTAACATACAGCTTTTAATGCACAAAAGTTTTGATTATTTAGAATTGTTTCCTGAATCTAGAAATTTAAATTCTGGGGTTGTTGTACAATAGTTAATGCGTTAGGTACATATTCATAAATCAAAAGGGCAATTGTAGAGTTTTCAATTTTTGCTTGATACTTTATTCAGCGCACATGTTGAGTCATGAAAGTTTAGGTATAATTGTTGTTCGACAAGGATAATGTGGTCTCACCTTACAGATTTGCTGATCATTGTAGATTTACTTCAATATTGTCGGTGGTTATAACATATATAAAAGAAAATGTAACATAAATGATGGATTTTAATCGACGCATAAAAATAATAAAAGCACCCATGTCTATTGAAAAACCAATCAAAACAAACCAGTATTACGGCTAAACATATGTAAAAATAATAAAAGCACACATGTCTATTTTTACCGATTTTGATTTTTTTTTGGCGTCGGATGAAATCTGGTTTCTATAGCTGTCGGCTAAACATATGTGATGTTTTCTCATTGGTTGACTAAGGGAATTTTATTTTTTAATGGAAAAAAATTATGTAGTTGGAGTTAAAAGTCGATAAAAATGTATATTTTAGTGTTTTTTTTTATCATAACTCGTCACGCCACACCAAATCGTATTTCATTTCCTATTTTACCCCTTCAACGTTCCACTAACTACAATTTTTTTGTCTACAGTTATTTGATTTCGCCGACAAATACAGGGGCAAATATGACAGTAGCATAACCGTGGCCCAGAAGTACTATAGATCTGTTAGTGGCTATGCTGTATGTGTTCACATTCTCTTCTAACAACCAATTTTAACCGTTTCAACCACTATCGGGAGAATTACATATATAGCCTTAATAATATTTTTTTTGTTAATCTTGAATTTGGGCAGGATGAGTTGCTATGGGCAGCTGCTTGGATGTACAAGGCAACAAGCAATAAGTACTACTTGGATTATCTTGGAGAAAACGGAGACGCCCTTGGTGGGACCGGGTGGGCCATGACAGAGTTCGGTTGGGACGTTAAGTATGCTGGTGTTCAGACCCTTGTTGCTAAGGTATTGATTATCAAAGTTTTCATAATGTATAACAGTTCTTGTTTGTTGACATACTGTTTACAAATGACTAAGTTTGTTGTTTAATTTTAAGCCTAGCAAAACAAACGGGTCGGGTCAAATATTGAGTTAAAATGGGTTCTGACCAAATTTGGGTCCGGGTCAAAACAAATTCAGAAATGACAGCTTTATTATAACTACATGTATTGACAAGTTGTATAATTTAGTCTGCTTCTTTAAGTAGACACAATGTATGATTTTAGTAGATCCTAATTGACCCATAAGCATAATTTTTGTTTAGTATAACCACTCTATTTTTCAATAAATGGTGTTATAATTGCATCATTTATAAACTGTTAAAAAGGGTTTTTTAAGATTTGTATTGTGTTTGCTTTTATGCAGTTTCTGATGGGAGGAAAAGCCGGTAGCCATGCTCCGGTGTTCGGAAAGTACCAAGAAAAGGCAGAATCTTTCATGTGTTCATGTCTTGGCAAGAGTAGTCAAAATGTTCAAAAGACTCCTGGTGGTCTAATTTATAAGCAAAGATGGAACAACTTGCAGTTTGTCACAAGTGCATCTTTTCTACTCACAGTTTACTCTGATTACTTGACATCTGCTCGAAGAGACCTACATTGCTCTTCGGGCAGTGTCGCCCCTTCAGAGCTACTGGCGTTCGCCAAATCACAAGTAAAGAAAACTGCCTGATTTAACTTATTTTAAGTCGTTATGGTTGAAAGTTGTCTAAAAGTTTTTAACTTTTGTTAGGTGGATTACATTCTTGGGGACAATCCAAGGGCAACAAGTTACATGGTTGGATATGGCAACAACTACCCACAACAAGTTCACCACAGAGGTTCGTCTATTGTGTCGGTTAAGGTTGACCCGTCGTTTGTTAGCTGCAGAGGTGGTTATGCAACGTGGTTCAGTAGAAAAGCGAGTGACCCGAATCTTTTGACTGGGGCCATTGTTGGTGGGCCTGATGCTTATGACAATTTTGCTGACCATAGGGATAATTATGAGCAGACCGAGCCTGCTACCTATAATAATGCCCCGCTTCTTGGTATTTTGGCTAGGCTGCATGGTGGTCAGGGTGGTTACAACCAACTACTTCCGGGTACGTTTCAAGTTAGGCACATTTAATGTTTTTGTTTAGGTTTCTTTGAACTAAACGCGTATGGTATTGTATGCAGTTGAAGTTCCTGTGGCTAAGCCCGTCGCTGCTCATCCAAAGCCTAATCCAGTTAAAGAAACTCCATTAGCAGGTACATTAGGAAACTTTTAGATCAAAATTTTGTTTTCTTTAACTAATATTTTCAAAAGATGGAAAAATTATGCTTACCCATATTAGAAAATGTTGTATTTATTAGTTTATGATGATTAATTTGCAATCTTTTTTATGAAATCTAATTCATGATCCTGTCTTCACTCACTTTGAATACTTTTAGATGAAAATTTTGAACTTTTCTTGCTATTTTGTGGTTAAAATTGAAAGCTAGAGCTTCCCTGATAAGGAAAAATGTTACTCATGAATATGTAACAAAAGTTTGTGATCTTTAGTTTATTTAATCACTTTACATGATACTTTTGAACTTTTCTTAAAAATACATCAAAACTTGCAATCTTTTTGAAATATTCTGATTCAAGATCCTATCTTTACTTTGTGTAGCTCCAATTGCCATTGAACAAAAGGCTACAACTTCATGGATAGCAAATGGGAAAACATACTACAGATACTCGGCTATAGTGACCAACAAATCAGGGAAGACGATCAAGAATCTTAACCTATCGGTCTCCCAACTCTACGGTCCTCTATGGGGTCTAACCAAGAGCCCAAGTGGTTCCTACGGGTTCCCTACATGGGTTAGCTCATTACCAGCTGGCAAAAGCATGGAGTTTGTGTACATTCATTCTGCTTTGCCCGCACAAGTGTCAATATCAAGCTACACATTGGCATAAGTCATGGCCACGAATGTGATCAACAGACGTATTTGATCGAAGTAAATTTTTTACGGTTTTAAAGATTTATGCAAGCAACAAGAAGCTACTAAGTGAAGTGGTTCTCTAGTTGTGCTTTTTGGGTTATTTAAGGGTTTTAAGGTGTGGAAATGGAGGAAGAAAGGAGTGAAGAGAGAGATTTACAGAAGTGCTCATCCTCTTTCTCATCCTCTTTGATTAGCATAGAGCATAATTTATATAGATTAGAGTTTGTTTTTACTTCAAATTAGCTTTTTGAAGTTAATATTCACTTGTTTCTGGTTTAATTTGGGGTGAAAGATTGCTGCATTTGAGGTTTTAATATGCACAAAGATTATGCAATACATTTGTGTATTTGTTCTTCACTTGTTCTCTTTTATTATTGAATAGTTGAACAATATAACAAATCTCCTCTTGTCAAGTAAAAGCCAAATCTTGAAAATTGAAAATAAGTTGAAGAAAAATTAAATTGGACAATTAATTAACATCTATGATTTCAAAAAATAGAAAAAACTATAAAAAAATGAAAATCTAGATAAAAGAATATTTGGGGACCGAGAGTCGAATTAACTATGTACAAAACTACACAATCAAAGATTGTCTAATTGAAGCTTCAAATACTTTTATTGCCGGTTTGTTGTCCTTATAAAACCAAAGTAAAAAAGTAGGCTAAACGTGTCCTTATAAAACTAAAGTAAAAAAGTAGCCTAAACATATACCCATATATGTTATACATACTCTTCTCTTAAGTAAAAATAGAGAACAGGAAATGATTCAAACTTTGAAAATTATAAAAAAAAATCCAAACTTTAATGTAATCATTGTATGTTTGGTCCCTAAAATTTACAAAAGTGCAAACTTAATCTAGACTTTTATGTGAGTGTTGCACTTTTGATCCCTAAAATTATATTCATATGTTAGTTCAAATTTTATAAAATGCATATAAATAAATAAACTTATTGTCAGGGACCAAGCATACAATAATTACACAGAAGTTTAGATTATCTTTACAATTTGTAAAGTTTAGGAACCAAACATGTAATTTGATTAAACCAGATGAATCATTCATGTAATTATCTCTTCAATAAAATAACCAAAGTGAGAAGTTACTTACCATTTAAAAAAATATTATACTTTGGGCTAATATATTATAGCAATTACCTCTATGCTTCTAAAAAGTTTGACCACAAAATCGGTCTTAAAAGTAAAATAATTACTTATTTTGGGGATTACTTTTTTAAATATTGATTAGTGATATCTAGTAATTAGTATACCTAATCTTAGTGATATAATTTATTCCTTAATTGTAACTTGTTAAAATCACTTCGTTTAACAGAATAGCCAGAAATGAATGATCAATGTATAAACATGTTGTACAAACATAACATAAACGTTTCTCCTTGAGAGAATTAAAAGATTCAGATTGCATGTTATTATCAACAACTGTTCATATAACAAATCAAAAAATACATTTCTTAAATTACTATTCAAATCACTGCTGCTTAACACGTATGTAATTACATGATTTTTTTGACATTAAAAGATTATTATAATACAAATATAACACAAACTATACAATCACACATGGAAGAAGTATACGGTTCAAAACAAATCAAGAGTTGCTAATGGTGATAGTAAACCGTTAGCTGAGCAGAGAAGAATATCATGTTTATGCCATGATTCACTTTTTGTTAATAGTCTTGTACATGTTATCAATTACATTCTGCATAAGTTAAATAGGCGCGATATATTCATCAGAAAACAACACCATAAGTTAAATAACAACGACACTAACAACAATAATAATAATACCTGATAATATTTGAGCATCTGCGGTCTTTTCTTCTTGAATGTTGGGGTCAAAAGATCGCGTTCCATGTCAAATGGGACCGGGTCAAGGTGAACAGCTTTGATGAACTCGAAACCTTTTAACTGCAAAGCAGTGGTTACAAGACCTCAGTTATAGTTAAAGTTTATTTCAAAATATAGAAGCATGTATCATAAGTGTTCAAAAAAGGAAATTGAACCTTTTTCTCTTTTCCAATTCTGGTGAGCTCTCCCATTATGTATTCTTTGATCTTGGGAATTTCACATAAGGAATTAAAATTCCCAGAAATATTATGTGTTTCCGCATAATGTTCTATCGCTTGTTGATTCGGGTTCACCACAGCAACTAGACAAGACTCGAAGCTGTTCCCGTATATCCATACCTGAAATAGCAAGTTAAAGTTTCTTCATATCGCGCGCAAACACCTAGGGCCGGGCCAAACACCATTCCTGAAAAACTTGTTTGACCCCCTTCCCCCAAAATCCGGCTAAGCCCAAATCCTAAAACCTAAAAGCTGTTACAATCGGCCCAACACAAGTTGTTTGACCCGGTCCTGCAAAGATCGGCTAAGCCCAAAGCCCGCAACCCCAAGAAACCAGTTAATAACTGGGTCATATAGCCCAAAGGGCTACTAATTGTGATTATTTTGAATAATATATCTAAACTGTTATTTATAAAAGTTAATTGAGGTATTTTCTGAATCTTTATTGGTAGGTTTATAGTATTTGCTAAATTTAAGTAACATTATACTGTATGCTCTAGTTTACATGCAACTTTTCTATTTTATCATTTGATTTAAAACTATTTTTAAACTTTTAAGTTACTACAGTAATATACACCTTTACATCAATTTACATGATAAAACTAAAGAAGACACAAAACGGTTAGCACTAATCTAGCCCAATCAGGGCTAGATACTTTTGTTAATGAACGAGGCTTTGTTGGGCCTGGCTCATTGGAGCCCAGCCCAGACCTGATTGGAATGATAATATAATGTTAAAATGCATACCGCGTCAATGTCAGGAACTTGTCCATAAACATTCTCTAAATTTTCAACAGCCACATATTCGCCTTGGGATAGCTTGAATATATTTTTCTTTCGGTCAATGATTTTCATGCTTCCATCAGGTTGCCACTCGCCAATATCGCCTGTAACATAACATGCGTACGCATGTATGTATGTATTAAAGAGACATATAATAATGTACTATGAGCAAGATACTAAAACAAAGATCTATATTAAGGCACACACCTGTATGGAACCAACCATCAACTAAAACTTCTTTTGTAAGATCATCGCGCTTGTAATACCCTGAAAAAAGGACATCCCCTCTTATACATATTTCTCCCTGCGGTTTGCTTGAAAGGGCGTCGTAATTCATCTCCGGAACAGACACCAAACGAGCATCCAAATTTGGTACTGGTGGACCCACTGTACCCAACATGCCCATTTCGTCTGGCATTGAGACGAATGATCCAGCACATGTTTCCGTCAGGCCTACATTACGGTAACAGTAATAGTAATACGATTGTTAATTCTTAGATCAAAATTTTGATTATTGTTTTTGTCTTTTTGCAATGATGTTGGTCTGTAAGCATAACAATTCAAGTATCCACAGTACATAAATCATCATATGAGCTGTTGTATTTCTGATCCACATCACGACATAGTAAAGGTGGCTATTTCGACCCATTTACATATGAATGGGTTAAGTGGACTGTTTTAATATCTTATGAGTCAAACATGTAAGATAAGAAAAAAAATGAATGCAACGGATCAAATAAGTTAAAGGCGTCAAAAGTCACCCAAACTGTATTTTCAACGCATAAGACCTCTTCTAATCATTTCACCTAAAAGATGATTATTATTGGACACATGGTCACCTGATCAAACCCAACCTGACTCTGTTTGGACCCAAACGAAAAACTACCTATTTTGACCCGTCTAAGTTGACTCGTTTTGGCTGATATAAAATAAATAAATACATCATGTAGTTACCGTATCCTTGAAGGACATGAGAACATGTCACTACTTTAAGGTAAGCTTCAACATGAGGAGCTAACGGCGCAGCTCCAGATAGTATAATGCGTACTCTCCCTCCGAGCCCCTGCTTAACCTGCATCATTTTAATACACCGAGTCACGACATGTTCACATGTGAAAGGCAAAAGGGCGTAAATGAAAGAACATATAGATACACTATACCTTACTAAAGACAATTTTATCACTCAATGGAGATGCCTCTGCGTGTCCTTTTCCTTTCTTCATGTTACGTAACTTGCTGCACGAGTTCAACATGACAAATTCAATCAACACGAACGATAACAGATTTTAAAAACAAAAAATGAAGGTTAATCTTAGTTCATATGATATAGAAATGCTTACTGTGAATACGCCAGATTAAATAAGTTGCGTTTGATAAAACTCCCAGCAGAAATCTTCTGCTGCAAACCTAACAAAATAAAGGAAGCATTACTAACAGGAACGTAATTACATGAATATTATACGAAGGAAATTTGTGACTGACAGCAAATTACCGGAATAAATTCTATCCAAGACTCGAGGAACAGCGCAGAAAATAGTAGGTTTCAGCTCTCCTATGTCTTCAATCAGCAATTTAACATCCTGTATATGTAAGCATAAATTATAATTTATGTGACGTATGATACATCTATTATGAAGTAAAAGGTCAGCGCACGAGCCATTTATATTTAAGAATATATCCTCTAAACGTTATTGATTTTGTAACATCAAGTCCAGTAAAAGTATGTTAACTAACTCTTAATACACGAATGATCTTTTGACAAAAAATTTAAGACAGTCCACATTTTGCATAAAGAGTTTTGATACTGTAAATCTGTAAGTTAAGCTTGGGTCCTGACATAAAAACAATGGTTATAGAGTTGTGTTTTAAAGAGAGACTATAATAACTTTATAAGAACTAAAAAGCAAGGGAAGATTTAGTTGGGTCATCATCCATATATTTTTATATTAGTTTGATCAGATCAGATCAGATCAGATCACTAATCGATCTGATACAAATCCAATCCAATGAAAACCGTAATATAACATAAACAAGATTCAGTAATCATGCATATATTCAGCTTACCCCACGCCAAAATCCTATCGCTGCTCCATGATTGATAAAACATTCTTCAATCAGCCGATCAAATATATGCGCGAGAGGTAGAAATGAGAGATAGACATCGTTTGTAGTCAACTGAAAATATAACATTCACAAGTATGAAACAGCTTGAAATCAGAAATCTACTTTCATGTATACATCCTATAGGCTATATAGTATATACTACATTAAACAAAGGGTGGGAACTCACTGATACTTTTGCACTGTCTAGTAGATGATTAACACCAGCTATAAGTGTTACCATGCAGTTATTGGATATCAATACACCCTTTGGATCACCAGTTGTTCCACTGGTGTACATTATTGTACAGATGTCACTTTTCTTCTTCTGCGGTAAGTCAAATTCTTTATCAGCACCCTGAAAGTAGATAAAAAACCACCAAAATTAAATTTAGGTACATGTCACGCATCTAAAACAACCGAAAGAGTCCATATTAATACAGATATATAAATTACTAGAAAAGCATACCAACGACAAGAACTCGTCCCATGAATGAATTGCCAAACCAAACTTTTCGACTTGTTCTCTTTGATCAGGAGTAACTTTCCCAAAGCTCACGATTGCTAGAAAGAATGATGAATGTTAGAATCTACGAAACGCACATCAATGTTTGAGAAATTACGAAAATGAGACATGATGAGTAACTTACTTTTCAGATACTCTCCAGCTTTGGGAATTGATTTTAACAACTGAACAACCAACAGAAATTTTTTTATTAATTCTGCAGCAAACTTATGCATATATAAAACGAGCATCGCCAGTTACCTCAGGGATCTTTTTCTCTTCGACAAAAGCAAGTGAAACCTCAGCATGGCAAATAATGAATTCTATTGCGCCAGCACCTATATGCGAAAGATGGTTAAAGAAAACTATATATACTAAATAACACAAAAATAAACAGAATACAACATATCAAGAAAATCCATTCAGTAATAACGCTAAATGCTTACCTAAGGTATCGTATAAAGGTACACAGTACAACCCATGAGCATTACACGCCTGCATTAAACCATGAATATTAGTACAATATAATGCTGGGTGACAATGCTTATTACCAACACATAAAGATCAAGAGTAAGTTACAAAAATCATCCAGTGAGTCACTTAATAAAACTTTGCACTTGTTGATCTGATTTTGAGTATTTTGTTGCAATGTCAACAAAAAAAAAGAATAAGTTGGACAAATCATAACTTTTGTTCCTTTTACAAATTTCTTCTATCTTTGACTATTCAGTTGTGTTAGCGTTTGTTGATTGGAGCTTCAGTCAGAAGCATCATTGTTGATTGTAGTATCATACTAACAATTTAAAACAGAAGCAAAAAGAAACATACAGAACACTAAAATCTACATTACCTCCATGCTCATAACCCATTCTGCACAATTGGCACCATAAATCCCACACCGTCCTTCCTACATCATCAACAAATTTTAGTAAGGCGTAAATGGCTGTTTGTCAAGAAGATTAAAAAGTACATTTTTTTGCAGTATAAACTTTAAACACTAAGAAAAAGGTTAAGCAAATAGTGTTTGAGAATGCTAAAATAATCATACAAAAAAACAAACAAAAACAGAAGAAAGAAATGGACAAAGCTAAAGAGATGCTGTTATAAGAATAGTCATCAGCAGGGTCACTCACAGGCTCGACGCCACACGCACGAATAGCATTTCCAACCCGTATCACCTTGTCGTATACTTGTTTGTAAGTCAACCATACATATGCACCATGCTGTAGAGTTGATAAGAATTCATGTGAAAATGTAAAAACCAAATCAAAGAGAGGTAGGAGATTTAAAAATTCAGATGTTATACAAATCAGACACTAGTATACCTTTCCATTCACAAATTCGCGAGTACCAAGCATCGGGTTATTCGGGTATTTCTCCACTGACAGGCTGTAAAATTACCAACAAACATTTGAAGAGCTGTCACAACAGTTGACAGACAAACGAACACAAACAGATATTCAACTATACAGAAGCAAAACATCCCTCAATGTTTTTTTGTTCGGGAAATTTATAAAAGCACAAGATCAGCAATATTTCAAATAAACGGTGAATGATTAAGAAGTCTGCATTTTATATTATTCTGGTTCACTTCAAACAAATTACTGTATAAAACGTCCCTGGTCCAGTTTTCGATTAAAATTATAAAACAAACATACTTGACAGATGACAATATCAATACAAGAGTTTATAGGACAACATACAAAAGATTTAAAGAAAAACAGATTCATCTAATCATAGGTTTTATATTAATTTTAGGATTAGAAAATCAGTCTAGTAGGATTATATAAGAATTCTTTAAGTATCCTGCTGTTTATGGATTCAATTTTAATCATTTAGGCATATAAGCCACAAATTTTGAGTAATATCTCAACAAGATAATGGTCATCTTAAATAACTCTACAACTTCAACAATCAACTGTTCACAAATAAAATTGTAATTAATGAATTTAGACTTATGGATGTTAGCAAATAACTGTATTTAATGGTTAATAATTAACTATTTGAAGATAGATGCTACACACATCACAAATCATAGGTACCAATGATTAAATAACCAGAAATAAAATCAATAAAAAAATAAAGTCAAACATGATTTTAAATGCTTATTGCCTAATAACGATAAGAACAAACGCAACTCCTTCCCCTGTGACAGCTTAATTCTCAAACTCCGTTAAGCGCAAGTTAAAACAAATTCAAATCAAATAAAAAATAGTGATTTCAAATTCAAATCACTATTCATTTCAATTTGACAACATAATCGAAACATAAAAGCAGTTTTCATAAGCAAAAAGTTCAAACAAACAACCTAAAGTCGCAAGATATTATCGGCTTAACCCCCGGTTGGTTGCTCATCCAAAATCTTACGGTTTTGTTTTCGTCTGACAAATTGCCCTCTTAGGCAAAACGATTACTAGTACAAAAGGTTTTTCATCTTTTATCTCCTTATAAGAAAGGCTTCGTTTTCTTATCAACAGATATTAGACTTACATCTCAACCCTACGAAGCTAGCTTTCTCGCTAGCATACAAGTTTGACAAAGGCTCTGATACCATATGTAACATGCTCTCATATCATATGTAAAATGATCTTATATGTAACAAACCAAGTAAATCATGCTTATAAAAGGTGAAGATGTAAGTCCCAAATCGTTAAAAAAACACAAGGAAATCTATCATAATTATATTAATTCACCCCGAACAAGCAACTCATCGAATGAAAACAAAACGACGAGCTTCCAAACAACCATCGCAAAACCAAAGCAGGCAATATCTTAGCACGGTTTGCTTGTGTCACAAGCAAACACGTACTGTTTGCTTGTGTCACAAGCAAACCTACATATCAAAACAACCACTCACCGGAAAATATCCCAACATGACTCCAAACTATCAATCGGTGCCGGAAAACCGTCCTTAGCGAACACGCTGCGGTAAACGGGTCCCATTGACGGATATCCGTCTTTCGCCGCTACCGCAGGCTCCACTTCTACTATAAACTTCTTCGGTGACATTTTTTTTATCGATCGATCGATCGATCTACAACAGCTTATAATTATGATGTGATTGTATGTATCTTCCAATTATGGTATGAAGAGTTGCAGAGAGACTGTAGATGATTGATGTTGTGGTTGCCGCCGGCGACAGCGGAGGGTGATCGGAGACGGTGGTGGTTGGTGGTGGTTGGTGGCGATTGGTGGCGGAGGAGTTGTGAAGACGTGTTGTTATAGTTATACGATGGTGGTGAGATATTTGACTTTGGGAAGAATGTTATTATAAGCCTCAATATTTTACTTTTCAAAAATATTTGAGTTTAAACATAATGACTGGGTTAGGATATAGATACCCTTCTATATTATTTGTTATACTATTCTTTTTAAAAACTATATTTCAAAACTTGTTATATTTTATCTTGACCCTACTAAAATTCCATAAACACTTTTTTCTATAACGATAGAATTATTTTTAAAATAATAAAAGATAATCGTATAAAGTAGATACATACATTTCTGAGGTAGGAAAAAACTTGTAATAAAAAAGTTAAAAAAATATTTTTTAAAATTAATATTAGTCATAAACGAACCGAATTCAACCGACTAAATGTTTAAACCAATCTATTCGATTCGATTATCCGGTTTAACCTATTAAATGTGTTTATTATTCGGTTGATACGAATAATTGAACCGAATAAGCAAAATTTTATGTAATCGTTAGCCGAACCAAAAACAAAATTCACGACTTGATTCGGTATTTTTTGTTACGCATACGGTTCTGTTTTTAGTTATCGTTTATGTTTGGCTTTTTTGAACGTTCATAATTACTACAATTAAATATAATAAAAAAACAAAAATATAATAATAACTAAAAGAAATAATAAATAAATAAATAAAACTTAAAAGTTTTAGTTTAACATATTAATTGGTGATATTTAAATAGAAAAACATAGAATAAAAAGATAATAATTTTAAAAAATAAAAGTAAGAAGTATAACAAATAAAAATAGTTTAGAACTATAGCACCACCCAATATAATAATAATATGAAGCCAAGATATTAGAAGGGATTTTATCCTTTATGTTAAAATATTAGTATGACAACGCTCACGTTATGCATTATTTATTCCCAACCTGAGTTGTATAAGATTGATTTTTTAAGAAGCAATACTTTGTTTTTAGTTATTTTAATATATTTTAATAATGTTTGTATCTAAGTGGTTTTTAAAAGATATTTGATTCTTACCATTAGATTATTAATCAACATGACATCTTATAACATGGATAGTTATTAATTTTAATTTTTACTTATAACTAAATATTATCAAAATAAATTATATAGATAGCGTATATATAGTAAAAGGTTAAAATAGATACTCATTAAAAATAATTAGTTTAATTATTAACCTCCTGTTGATTTGACATTATATGTTCGTATAGAAGTGGCAATGCGCCCATATAGTTATACCCTATATACAAAGGGTATAAGTCCAGGTAAGACGACATACACCTATATAAAAAAATGTGTTCTCAAATCAACACATTTAATAACAAAAATTTTAATTTGATGAGATATTTTTTACTTAGCAAATTTAAATAAAAACTAATTTATTTGTAACACACACTAATTCGTAAAAATGATTTAGAAAGTAAAACAAAATGTCAAAAATAGCTTTCTTATAAATGATGAAAAATGGTCATTATTTTATAGACCATGTTATAGCATTTTCAATCTAGCTTGCTTGCAATAATATCTAAAGCATTTATTGAGGTGAGTTTGAGTAACGACCAAACCATTTAGATTAGAAAAAACATAAAAACAAGGAAAACTATGATGGCTTGTAAGAGAGATTATATGTCACATATAAGGCTATATGACTCTCCTCTTCTCTTTTATGATGCGTGTTGAGTTATACGACTCATGTATAAATCTGGGATGTTGATTTATAACTGAGAGGTGTCCCAATAACCGAACTCATTATAAATATAACTACGTTTGAAATATATTAATGATTTACTATATTTATATATTGTTATTCTTGTTCATTAATTAAAATCACAAGTAGTACATGAACGTTACATTATGTTGTTGAAAAATATATGTACCCCAACGATTGTGAGTTGTGACATGACATTATTTCCATCACATCTTTTTGATATCTCAATACCTAACCTTTCACAGCGTACGATGATATGAAAATTGCTTCAATAGATTCAAGCCGATTGAATTTGTAACTAATCATGTTTGAGATTTATACTATGTTCTAGAACATTTTGATTCTAAAATAGGTTTCTCATTATCTTTAATTATATCTTATTTATTTGTGCAAACTAATAGTTGTTGTGACGGGCTAATATGGAACCAATTTGAGTAAAGAATGGTGAAAATATTCAATGAGCATTTGTAAGTTGGGTTAGTTGGGTTAATCAGATGTATGTGACAGAAAGAAAGATAACCGATTTCTATACTAAAAATTAAATTATTTATACTTGTATTTTGTATCACATAAAAAATAATAAATTAGTATACCATGTATTACACATGTTGAATAAAATATTAAATAGTTACCAACTAAAAACTATTAATTATAAACGATATTTTGATATAAGATGTTATTGAAATTACGTATAGGTATTATAACAATGATATTATTGTGTCTAATACGGTTATAGGACCGATCATTGTGTCATATATTAGTTCACCTTGTTTCATGTTTCTTATCATTGTGTTTCAAGTTTATATTATATCATGTTATTTATATCATTGTGTTTTCAATAATGTTATTTATCAATTTGTTTTTAAAACTCATAGTGTTCAGAATAGCAAATGTTTTTAGAATCAGATTGAATAGCGAACCGAACACCTTTGTTGACTGGTTTGACCGGTCGAATCGGATTTAAGAAACGAACAACACCATAATTGTATATGTATATATATATATATATATATATATATATATATTATATGTGTAGTACATATATATATCAACATAATTATTTATATGCATTCTATAGTTATATATATAACACAACAATGATAATATGTCCAACAATTCAAATTATGTTAAACCCACAAATATAGAAAATATTAAAAAATGATATATATAATATCGAAAACTCGGTCCGACCCGGTTCCTCGCTGCAACCGTTGAACCAATTCAAGCCATCCAGTTCTTTGTCAACAAAACAAATTGGGGTGGATCAGAACGATGGCCTAACAGAATCTCGGTTCGATCGAGTGGATTAGCCAGTCCAATCCAAGTCAAACAACAACAAGAATAGCATAATGACAAGCAAAAAAACGGAATAAGCCATTTTGTCATTGTGTTTTATATTATCATTTTGTTTTCTCGTTATATTTTTTTAAAATTCATCACTTAAAAGAAAAAAATTATTCTAACCTAAAACATCATGACGAATAAAAATCATATAAGTTTAAAAACTTAAAAAGTTATTATATTTTTATCTAGCTTTAAACATTTAACAAAAAAATTATGTCGTATATAAAATTATAAACATTTAAAAAAAGTCATAGAAATAGTCATGTACATAATTATAAACGTTTAAAAAAAGTTAATAAAAAAGTCATCAGAATGGCAATATAAAGTTATAAACATTTAAAATGCCACTCTAACAAAAGAATTTCTTACCATTTAATATTAATCATTAATTAATAAGATTGCAGTTGATACAATTTCTTTTACACTTTTTAAAGTTAAAATTCCATTATTATTTAAACTCTTTCATAATAATAACAATATAACAATGATAATAATAATAGTTCCACTTGATTTAAAAAATAAAAACGAACCCATAACATGAAATTTAATAACTAGTGGGCGACCATGTCCAAACAACGCGTCTTAATGGGGTAGAATTATTCAACGCTCATTAAATTTGAACGTATAAGAAAACGACAAAATAATAAGTCAATTCTTTCTCGAAATTTTTTTAGACATCTTAATTCTTAAGTAATAAATTAAAGTATTAGAAGTTATACTTCATTTGAATTTTGTTACCATTGTTAACTTATAAATCCACTAATCTTATTCTTAAACTTATATATTTATCTATTAAATTTTGAACCGTCAATCATTTAGATAAAAACCAATTTTCTAACACATTGATGTACCTTTCAACTATAAAACCTTACACATTAGTTATATATATTAGTCTTAAACTTAGATATTTATCTTTTAAGTTTTGAACAGTCACTCATTTAAATAAAAATCAATTTTCTAACACACTGTTGTACCATTCAACTGTAAAACATTACACATTAATTATATATAATACTAATTACTAAGTGTTTTATATAGAACTTTTATTAAAATTGAGGTTTTTAAAGTGATGATGTTGACAACAAGGGTTTTTTTTGTTGGGATTTGACATTAGAGGAATCCGCCCCTGCCATGGGCGGGTTCTCTAGTCTCGGTCAATATAGGTCACATGTATGCATGTGAATGCACAGATGTCAATTCAAACTCAGAACTCGCCTCTACCATGGACGAATTCTCAAAAAGCAAAATTTAATTTCGATGATGTCTTGATGTGTCAAATAAAAATGAGAACTCACCCATACAATCACAAAATTCCAACCTTCTTTTTTATATAAACGACCAGCATTTTTATTTTTATACACTTATTCCTAAGACTTTTCTTTCAACTCAAAACTTATTAAAATTTCATGCTTTCATTCCGAAAAAATAATAATAAGTTGGAGAATTATACCAAGGCCACTGAATAACAAATTGTTATTTTTAACGATTATTATTTAATCAGCTCTATGCTGGCCATTTTAAAATAACAATTTGTTATTCAGTAGGTCTGGTGTAATTCTCCAACTTATTATTATTATTATTGAAATGAAAGCATTAAATTTTTATAAGTTTTGAGTTGAAAAAAAAGTCTTGGGAATAAATGTATAAAAAAAATGTTGGTCGTTTATATAAAAAAAGGGAGGTTGGAATTTTGTGATGGTATGGGTGAGCTCTCATTTTGATTTGACACATCAAGACACTATCAAAATTAAAATTTGCTTTTTAAGAACTCGCCTATGGCAGAAGCGAGTTCTGAGTTTGAGTTGACATCTGCTCATTCACATGCATTCCCTGTGACCCATGTTGACCGAGACAAGAACGTGCCCATAGCAAAGACGGGTTCTCCTAATGTCAAATTCCAACAAGAAAAACTCTTATTGTCAACATCATCATTTTAAAAATCTCATTTAAAAAAATCATTTTATGTATTATGAGTTGTAATCTAGGTTAAGTAGGTTGTACCCACTTTTGTTTTTTTTATTATCTAATACTATTACATCTTTTACAACTTAACTCTTATATTTTTTTTACTTTCAACTTTGGTTCCCTATAATTTTCATCTTTTATAAAATTTTCATTTTACGTATCGGTTAAAAATTTACAAATTAACACGCATCAACATGCGTGTGTGGTTCAACATTTTTACGTCTATTTTTCCTGTTTAATGGCCACGTTACAACACGCGGGTCTTAGATTGACTTAGTTATTGTTTTTAATGATTTATGTTTCACGTGCGGATTCAACGTTTTTACGACTACTTTTCGTTCGATTTTATTTTTCCCATTTTTATTTTTTTTAATACGAGATTCCGATGTTGGTGGTCAAAGCTAGTGGTATGAAATTAGTGTCACTTGATACGGTCTTACACCCCCTGTCGCAACGCGAAGGGCTTAATACTAGTTTATATTTAACTACTAAGATATCCTAAATGATATTCTTTTTTATTTATTTATTTTATCATTATCACAATCTAATATGTAGTAGATACATACTAAATATCTATAAAGGATGGATTCGGGATATGTTTTATCCTTGTTTTTTAACTATATATAAAATATATAAGAAGTGTATTTTAAGATATCATTAAATTGAGAATATTTATCACTCTCAATGCATAAGGTACAACCATTTTTAAAGTAAATTAGCATTTTTAATATTATTTATAAATTATCCCTTACAGTTAGTTACATAATAACCTTATAATTACTATAAATTACATACAATTTTATATTATCTACCCATAAACCAAAAAATAATAACTTATTTTAAGATTTTTATTATATCAATCTATCATATTTAAATACTTATTGATACTACAATAGTAAATGTGTATTTTTTAAACGTTTTGGTGTAAAAAAGTTTTGACCGATTTGTATTTTATTATGTACAATAAGTTAATACATAAATATACAAGTCGTCATGTAAAATCCATTTATTTGTTGTTTTAAATTTTAGCTTGGAAAAAATATAATAAAGTTTTATAAAATTGCTATAAGATTAACAAAAACTAGAAATTTATGTCGAATGTAAAATATTATCCTGCCGAATTACGTGGACACCTTTCTAGTTATATATAATATAAAATATTCCTCAATAGCATGTGACAACAAGGCGTATATCTAAATACATCAAGTCATTTGATTCAAATTGAGGTGACCGTGGTCCCGTTTTCTAAAATTCCATGACTTCATCTTTAATTCTATCTAATCATATGTTTATTGCTTTGCTAAATGGCAAGATTATTCTTATGTTTGTAAAGGTTATGTATTGTAACGAGTGATTGAGTGATACTAATATTTCACATGTATGTTATAAACGTCACATATAATAGTAAAATTGCGTTTACTCGTTCATTTGAATAGAGAAATAGAATGTGTGCGAGTGGTGCAAATGCGCTTTCAATTCTCATGAGCAAAGAATTTTCGACTCATGAATTCTCGTTAGACCCTCACTCACTCGTAGAAATCAACGATACTCATTTGTTTAGTAGAAGCTTACACTATGAAATTATTTATGGAATTTATGATCTTAGTCATTTGACAAAATTTCAACCGGATCAATCAAGTTACCACTTACGGCACTACAGTTTTGTAAGTCATTAAACAGATTTGATTTGTTCGTTATGACTATTGAATTGCAATTTACATATTTTTATTTACCAGTGTAATATTATCACTTTAGGTGGGAAATGTGGTTGTAAAATTACCAGCATAGTCATTTATGAGCTATGTTAGTTATTTCAATTAGGTAGCATTTGATAAGTAGTATGAGGGACAGAATGTAATAAATTATTAAAAGTGAATAAAAAAATACATGTTTTGTTGGTGAAAGTAATAAAATAAACCATTACATAGTTAATTCTATTTCCTTAAACTCATTCTATCCATGCTTTTTTCATTCAATCTTCTCTTCCATCATTAGTCAGCAACACCACTTACTCACCCAAACCACTGACCGCCGCCGCCGCCACCACTAGCAACGCTGCCAACCACCGGCCACCATCGTTGCAGCCGCCTGCCACCAACCCCACGACCGTCGACAACCACTACCGCCACCAGTCGCTACCGTCATCGGATGATTTTACTTTATGTTAAACAAGGTAACATTACGTAAAATCAAGTTATCATGGGTCCATTGCCCACATATAAAACTTATAACTTTGAATCTTAATAGACATGTGTTAGTGGATTGTCTAGATAACGTGAAAGACAATGATAGATGATCGTGTTGCCGTGATTGGATAACTAAAACAAGTTAATATTAAAGATTTAACTACCTATACTAAATAAACAAATATTTTTGGGTTTTACTTTAAGTAGAAATGTAAATTAAATGAAAATAATTAAGAAAGCAACAAACAAACTTATGAGAAAAAGGCAACCATTTTCAATATTCAAGTTTAAAGATTCACACTTTGTTTTATAAGAATTGATTGGGAATCACATAGACATGATTTTGCAAAACTGTTTGATTAAAGTGATAATTATGAAACAAACTTTTAAGACTCGCTCGCTCACACAATTACCAACTCATTTATACAAAAAATTCATATACATGACAAACTGCTCAAGATGCAAGGAAGTTAAATGCGAATAAGAGCACACAAATAATTAAACATAAACAAGTCTTTTAACTTTAAACACACATACAATTATATTCTTGTGTCAAGAGAACATAAACCAAACATCAATTCAAACTAAACCTAGTATTTCACTTACAAGAACTCTCCTCCCGAAATTGATTACGAACAAGATTAGACGCTCATTGGCATGATTGGATCTTCAATGCTTGATTGGATGTTGTTAAAGCTTGATTTGGGTGAACCCATAGTGAAAAGAACTCTCAAAAACGCCTTGAAAACCTCTAAAATTCGTAGGGGAGAAATCTCTTTCGAAACCCTAATGATTGGGGGGTTAAATATGGAAGAATATCCATAAAATCCAGAGGTTGTTGAGGTGACCGGCGTATCATACTCCAACCCCGGTGTATCATACTCCATGTGTGAAGTTTTACGGAGCTCTTTCACTGGATTTTGTTCAGGATACGGTGGTTGATACGGTGACCAGTGTATGATACAACGATGGATATGGTGACTGATACGGTGGTCAGAGTATGATACAACGGTTGATACAGTGACTGATACGGTGGTGTCTGATTGACTTGATTTTGCTCCATCTTTCGTGTAATTGCACATCCGGTCCTTTCACTTGCTCCAATATTTCTATAAAGCTCCCAAAATATATACTTTTGTCTTCTAGCACCTGCACACGGTAACACACTCAAAGTACACATGTTTGACACTAATATTCGTATAAAATAAAACCATTAAATGTTATAAGTATCGAATAAACATCCCACGATCAATAGACATCAAACGTAAACGACCGTTCAACACCATTTCTTGATGTTGAGTTGCTTTTCTGTAGAACCCATAAGGATTTATAATGGTTCCTTTGATTCTTTATATGGATCATTGAAAGATGGTTTTGTCGGTAAATGTAAATGGTCAGCATAAACAAGCTTTACTATGTTTGAGTAGACTCATTTTCAAAAACGTGAGTCCCATTTTCTTGAGGGTATTCAAAGATGAGTTTATTAGGAATGATTCCTACCAAAAGATTACAAAATCGAAAGGCACCCGATCTTTTCCCAGTGATAAACACTTAGTAGTATTTTGACGGGAAAACCCACGACACACATGTATGTCGATAATCCATCGATATCTTTATATTTTCTTAAAAAAAGAAAGAAAAGTTTAGCTGTCCATCAGTGGTTTGTTCGTCAGAGATACTCATTTGTTTAATAGTGTTATTGTATTATTCTAACCGCTAACACATGTTATTGACTCCTAAATTTAAACCACTTAAGTTTTATACTTACAAAAAGGTTAGTTGCGAAGTTTAGGTTAGAAAGTGTTTTCTAAAAAAGTTATTTAACATCATTTTCTTTTATAGATATGTGTGAAAGAAAAACAAATTTTCTAGACCTTTTCTTTGACCAACACTTTCTTCCGTGGTTCTGAGTCCATACAAGATATATATTATATATTCTTTGAAGTCTACTTTTCTTTACTTGTCAATAAGGGATAGCAATTTGTAAATTTATAAACTTAAGTGAAGTAGTTTTGACAAAAAAAACTATTTAAAATTATTTTCATTTATTTTGTATATAACATCCAAACTAAACTCGCGTATGAGATCTCAAAACAGATCAGCCGATGCATGCATGTATACATCGCACCTTTACGTCTATGAGGTGCCATTTAACTTCAAATAAGCATCACATCACTCACTTCACGTCTTTCGATTCAATTCACAAGAAAACTGTTTCCACCTCATGGACTTTTTTTAAAATTATTACACTCCACCCTTATTCATGCCCGTTAACACGTTAACGGGTAGGGCTATTTACGCCCCCATAACGCCCATCACGAACAGTGTTTCATGCCTTCAACACCACCGCTTAGGCTTTTACGCATGGGGCGTCATACCATACCTCATGGCCAAAGTACTTTAGTTGGGTCATGTTGAAAGTGCATCCACGCTTATTTCATTGGTTGTGGCTTTATTAAAGGTAAGGGTTTGGTATGTTTGGATAAGGTTAGTTTGGGTTTGGGGTTATTGAATTTATAATTTTAAATCTTCTAATCATAAACTCTAAATTGAAATCCAAAGACATACTAGATTTCAAGTTTCTCCGGTCCTTTTAATGAAATTGTGATGCCTAACACGAAATTAATAAGGTTTAAGTTCATCAAATATCAACGGTTTAATAAAATGTCATATTTCGATTGACATGTCTAACAAACCATATTCACGTTGTACTAAAATTAAAATAATACAAATTGAACGATCTACCTGTTTGAAATCAAAATAGGTTTTATAAAAAAATCTACTTTAGAAGTTTAAACCACCAGCCCATTAATAACACATTTGTAACTTTATTTGAACTCGTAACTATGTTTACGACTTGATTACAACAATTTTACTACCTACCAATTAGTTTTGGCTTAATATACTAGTATTGAGGTTACAAGGCTTCATGTGTGAATGGTTTAAAATTAATGTCTTGAACATCTATAAGTATATAGATGTGTAAAGTCATTATCCCAGCACAATTGTCATGCTATACTCATTTGCACATCCACACATCCACACATCTATACATATACATGTACATGTGGACATGCATGTGTATCAATATGTACATGTACCGTCACGCTGTCATTTGAACACACACACATGTACATGCAAACATGCATGTGTGATGCGTATATATCCATATGTACACCATACACACACGTATATGGGTATGTGCATGTATATGGGTATGTGCATGTATATGTACATGTATATAAAGCGCCATGATGAATAAAGTTGAAAGAACCAATAATCCATAATCTTTGACAAGAATTTAACCTAAGCATATGAGAACTTGAAAGAAAGAACTATTAATCAAGTTGACAAAAACTGCAATTATAGAAAGAAAAAAAAAACTATATTACTTGAAAATGAAACAAACTACTATCAAGTTAACAAAATCTGACATCTCCAAACATCCCAACTAAAACAAACTATATCCTATGAAAAAATAGTTAGCATAGATATATAAAATTATAGCAAAAATTTATAACATACATCATGAAAATTTGTAACTCGTTCAAGAAAAATGTATACCTGCTTGGTTGAACAACGATAGCAAATGCATAAAATCAGCTTGAGCAAGCTTCGACGATCTCTTTTCTTCGTATTTTCCTTGTCTCAACACTCCCAAAACTTTATCTTTAAACTCTGACCCGTTTGCCTCGCCATCATCCATTTCCATATCACCATCATCATCAATATCATCACCATCATCATTATCATCAGTCTCCATGGTAAGCACACTGGTATCTCCAAGAACAGATGCATCAGCTGTCACTTGATTACTGTTTCCCTGAGAAATCTGTAACGCCTGTAGGGTCTTATAGTTTTTCTCCAATATTGAAAGTACGCGTTTTTGCTTAAAGATTGCTCCTATGGTTTTGTTCTTTCTAGTGAAACAAAGTCTGACCAAACCGTCCCATTCTTTAAAGTTGACCGATGGAGCAGGCTTTCTTGGCTCGATTCTGACTACAGACGAGTCAACCTTTGGTGGAGGTCTGAAATTGTTTCTTCCAACTTTTAGTAAGTGGGAAACACGGGCCAAAAGTTGGGTGTTTACTGAAAGGCGACAGTAGAGTGTGTCACCGGGCTGGGCCACTAATCTCATGGCGAATTCCCTTTGGAACATTATTACAGCACATCTAAATTGCGGGCGGTGATTTAATAATTTAAAAGTAAGAGGAGATGATATTTGGTATGGAATGTTGGCTACACATATGTCGAAGTATGGAAGATCACATTTGAGCACGTCTCCTTGGATAACCTATAAATAGTGTCAAATGTAAAGAAATTTAGTTGAAGTTATATCAAAAGTTTGCATGTATCATATACTTTCATTGCATACATAGAAGCAATTGACTAGTAAGTTGACCATTAATCTTGTGACAAAACAAAAGAAGCGTGCTATAGGTTGCAACTTGCAAAAACAAGAAGTTGTAGAAAAGTTGTAGAGATGCAAATGCA
>BJCM01267901.1:28313-50535 GCA_018326385.1 Flaveria bidentis
CAGCAAGAGGTGTACAAACTAAGACACCGAATGGATGAACTCGAGGAGAAACAAGAGAAGACCCTAAACCGGTGTCATTGCATGGAAGACGGCTTCCTAGCACTTAGAGGACGCGTTACTGCTCGGGAACAGCAAGAAGCAATAGCCGATAATAGGATTGCTATCTTAGAAGCCCAACTAGTGGCGCTTCAGATTGCTATAGCTCCTGCTCCTACAGAGTTTAGGGCTGGGTCACTAATCTCATGGCGAATTCCCTTTGGAACATTATTACAGCACATCTAAATTGCGGGGGGTGATTTAATAATTTAAAAGTAAGAGGAGATGATATTTGGTATGGAATGTTGGCTACACATATGTCGAAGTATGGAAGATCACATTTGAGCATGTCTCCTTGGATAACCTATAAATAGTGTCAAATGTAAAGAAATTTAGTTGAAGTTATATCAAAAGTTTGCATGTATCATATACTTTCATTGCATACATAGAAGCAATTGACTAGTAAGTTGACCATTAATCTTGTGACAAAACAAAAGAAGCGTGCTATAGGTTGCAACTTGCAAAAACAAGAAGTTGTAGAAAAGTTGTAGAGATGCAAATGCACAAAAAACAAAAAAGGCATTGTGTTTGACTATTTTGATTATCATGTCAAAGATGGTCATTCAGCGAATAATGTAGCATCCAATTCATAATTACTTCAGCAAAATCTCACATCCTACACCTTTGATATAGAGAAATGTTATACCCTTCTAAAAAGTTTTCCACATGAACACACTGGAAAAAATCTATACACCTAAAAAATTCAACATCTTGTGGATTATTTCCAAGAGTCCAGTAGGAAGACGTTTAGGAGGATCAAGGATGTAGAGATATATTTCCCTTTGGTGCAAGTATCCAGTATTTAGTAATCAGAACTCAGAAATAGATAAGTCCAGATTCAACTAATGTTATAACTAGCATGCCCGTAATTGTAAAGCCCCATTTTGATTCATACGCAAATTTAGAAGTTATAATTAAATAGTTACCTTGAGTCGATTAGAGTGTGGAGTGCCTTGAAAACGACGCTGCAACTCGAGAACCATACGAGGGTCAAGCTCAACAGCAACAACAGACTTCCCGGCTTCTAGTAGTTTCTTGGTAAGATTACCCGTACCAGGACCTATTTCAAGAATCACATCTGTACTGTTGATTCCAGCTTTCTGGATGATGGAATCAACAAGTAAAGGATTCTTCAGGATATGTTGACCCTTTGATTTGTGGAACTGTATACCTCCTTGATAGTGATTTGAAGAACCAGCAGCTCCACGTGAGGGCTTCTCCTTCCTGATTTTCCCTCCCGCCATGATTTCTAAGTGCCTGGTGAAGGACTGAAGTCAGCCTATATAAGTATGAGATATTAATTCTGAATTTTGGCAATCAAATAGATTAGTCTGTTTATTCAAAATCAATAAGCATTATTTTGGTTAGGGGTGTTTGGCACTGCGTTTTGGACCTTATTATACCATAGTTGTGTTTTTAAAACATCAAGAATCAGTTTCTAGTGTTGATTATAGTGAAACTTATACCAATTACATAGAGAGACTGTTCTCAAAAATCAAAAGCCAACAAGGTGTGCGCCTAGGCCCCCAGACACAACCCAAGCACAGTCTTGTAGCCTCACTTCAAAAGCCTTATTTCTAGGCACTCAGGCGTATTTTCAGGCCAGATTTCGGCCAAAAATCATTTGAACAAGTCTAAAACGATACACTAGCCGTAAACAAGCCTGCAATCAACGTAAAACAACCTAAACTAGCCCAGCCAAAAACGAGCCTGAAACATGTCTAAAACCCCTAAGTTGGTACTTTAAACCATGCGACTCACTTAAAAAAGCTCTTGTTTTTTAAACACCTTGCACCTTGAGTGCCCCTTGCGCCTTTAATAGCTATGCATAGAGATCAAACAAGCAGCTTTGAATAAACAAGATAATCAGCTTTAGAGTAGCTGCAACATATCTAATTCTGATTATCTACTTATTTAAAAGTCATCTTACGTGCAAATATTCAGGGCTAAATATCATACTATGATTTCTATCACAACCTCAAACCAAAACACATCACTTGCAGTAGCTTTGAAAACTCTAAATCTCTAATCATCTAAATCTGGTAATTTCATATCAGATGATAACTCCCATACCGCAATGCCAAACATGAATCATCCCACACCAATTACAAACACTTTAACCTAATAACCTAAATTCACCCATGTCGACTTCAATTCGATGAGTAAAACCCACAAAATTCCAAAATCAACAATACTTCTTAACACAAATAGTGCCAGAATCAATTACGCATATCAAACGTAACTAATACAAGTGCTAAATCATAACAAAAGCACAAAAATCAACAATAATTGGCTCTGAATAATAAAAATAAGGAAAAAAAAGTTGAAGATAAATGTGATTACCGTAGGTAATGAAACTTCTGCCGTCGCCGGTGGTCAACGATCTTCCGGCGGCAGACGGAGGAGGGCGGCGAACGGTGGGATTGTATGAGGTTCAGAGGCTGTGAGGGTTAAACAGAGCTTAAACGAGGGTTTTGGAGATGGAGAATAGGTATAAGAGTTTCTAAAATATGCAAGTTCAGTCCTTGTAGTTTCATGGTATGAAATAAACCCTCTTTTTTATTTTTTTTAGTTTTGTTAATTTTAAAAGTGAGATGATTTTTGTTGGAACGTTTAAACGTAATGGTTTAGGAGGAGTTTGCAAGTTAAAGCTTCGAACTCTTTGATTTTTGACATAGAGTTTGCAACTTTAACTGCAAACTCAAGTGTTCACAAAACCAACTTGCAAATCTGTTTGCGTGGCGTTTGACTAATGTAAGTTGACGGCTAGTTTGAGTTTGTGAACTCAAGTGGTGGATCTTAGTGTTGTAATGAGTTTATTTTTTTTATTTTGGTTTCTTTGTGATTATTTTAATTATAAATGCATAAAATCAAGTGAGTATTTTTTTATTGCAAACAGTTAGGGTGGTGGTTGTCATAAAGATGACAAATATGCATTTGCGTAAAAATATTATTTTCTACAGCTTTTTACATCGATATGATACTTTATGTAAAAGAGTCGATTCTTGACCACAAAAGGAGGAAGACATTGCAAGTGATCTTGATGCTAACTTGTTGGCAAATATGGAGAGCAAAGAATGACAAAATATTAAAAGGAGTATCAACACCGGCCTTTAAAATTATTGAAAAGATCATGAAAACCTCTTATTTGTGGATAAAACCCAGATCAAAACTGCACACGATAAAATGGGAAGATTAGAGCTATTTTAGAATCGAACGAAATGGATCTTTCGTTTGGTAAGGATTGTGATGGGGTGTAGCTTGTAGCACTTTTATTTGATTATTTCCATCTTCTTTCCAGCTTATTATTGGATAAGTAGTATGTTTTGTTTTAGTAATAAATCGTTTCCGCCAGCCATTTAAAAAATAGCCATTTAAAAAAATAAAAGACAAAGGATGAGCCTCCAAGCCAAAGTTTTGAACTCAAGTAAAGTCACATTAGTCGGGCATTAATTGGATTGGCTAGCGCTAGACATAAATATTTTGTTAAGTCTGCATGTCTAACCAATAAGCTCTTTAAAGTCCGCAGGTCAAATCAATGAGTTCTTAACGAATGAATACAAATAAAAGGATCACTTTGTTTAAGTATGTGCATTTGTTTAGTTAAATATAAATGAACGAATACAAACAAGTTTCTGAACATATTCAATAGGTTATTTTGCACCCTCATTTCAATGGTCTATTTGTTTAGTCTGATATATAGAGAAAATCTATAATACCTTTGGAGACTTGGCTTTTACAATGATTAGTAACTTATTTTGTAAGTTTTGACATCATAGTAACTTAGATGTAAACTATCATTATAGAAATAATACAATATTTATATCTTAGAATCTACAAATTATACATGTACATACATGCCCAATAAAAATCTCACTCGTAAAGTTCAAAATATACACATAAGACGTATCAAATTCCTATTAGCAAGAATCGTGAGCTGAACTTGATGACATCAAAGAACAAGGTGTAACCAAAATGAACTTTCAAGTCCGACACAGGAAGAGTAGCATTTCATTTGAGCCACTCGTCTATACAATCTGCAAAGTAGTGATCACACTCTAGTTTAGTCCTTGCTGCATCTTTAGGCTCATAGTCTGAAAGGCACATCGAGCAAGTGTCATCATCATTTGACATTGAGTGTGGTTATAGTTACTCGGTTTGCTATACAAGCACAAAAATGCATATGAATGAAGGCACACCAAGTCACCAGTACATACGCTTAGCGCCTTAGCCCATGTGTGCCACGATCTAATGGCTGAAAAACACCTTGGATTTAATAATATCATCACAAGTAACCACCCATTATATAATAATCATCGAAGGTAAACCATCCATAATCTGATTCAATATTCATGGTCATGTGTATGTTTAATTAGAGGTGGCAATAAAAAAAGTTGAACAAAATAAAAATAGTTTAGTTAAAAATGAGAAGGGTCTAGCGACTGGGTTAATTAATCTGAAAGAGCAAGATAGAAGTTGTGGTTAGTTTTGTAACACTTTTTGAAATTGTAGTCTTGTAGATACGAATCACAATGAGTAGGATAGTGATTTGAGTACATATTGACTTAATGAAAGGCATCTTGATGTGACAATTCAAATAATCTTATAAGAGAAAAGGTGTACCAGGTGCTTGACTTATCTCTCGCTTAACGCAAAGTCTCGTTTCACAATCTGATGTACGCAGTCTTACCCTACACTTTGTAGGGGAAGTTGTTTCACACGGCTTGAACCCATGACCTCAAGGTCACAACCAGCAACCTTACCGGTTGGTCCAAGGCCCACCTTCCTTAAACAAACATTAAAAACATTGTTTTGACCTTTATAGCATAAGAAGAACAAACGATTAAAAAGAAAGTGACACACACCTCAACAGTAGTGTCACTAGCCCACTGTATCCAAGTAATGCTTGAAAACCAAATACAGTGATTATAGCCAACTACAACTCCCTCGTATGCTTGAAATTCTGCAGCATCAATGAAACTTTCAAATTTTATATTATTCATTTTACCAAAGCATGGTTATTCATGGCAAGAGATTTCTACATATAACCAAGACAAGGAAACAAACAAATAAAACTTACCCGGTAAAATCCAGCTCATAGCAAACTACAGGGCACTCCTAATGAATTTCAGAAGTTTTAATGTAATCTCTTCAAGGGTAATGCTAATATTACTAAAACACTGATCTCAGTAGGCATAGGATTAGGTAAACTATCAACTAAATTTTAATAAACTTAACTAAGCACCACTATTTATAGAACCCATATTTGTGAAATCCTTTGAATTATTATAACAAGTTACAGAATATACAAAGGGCAGGTTAGAATCACTGATTAGAATGGTGTAAACCAAATTATCTAGCATCAATTCATCAAATGACTCTACTCTATGAAACTAAACTTTTTGGCCACCCAAAAAAAATCAATAATCCCCGTCTATCGCAACTAACTAGAATTTCCAAGTTGAAGATTTATGAAGCAGGTCAAAGCTGCAAGTACATATTAGTCATAGATATTACAGTCTTCAGATTGGCAGAATCCAAGTAAACAACTCAAAAGTTATAGAGTGATCAGGTGGCGTACTAGTATTCAAATTATATTAAGTGCACTATACCATAAGATAAGGATTTGGTTCATCAAATTCAAAATATCACCAACATTCTGAGCCCATTTTTTTCACTCAACTGTTACATAAAAAAATAGGTTTGCAGACAAGCTCACAATACCATAAACTTTAGCTTCTTCAGTGGAAAGTTTGGGTTGTTCAGTTGTTGCAATTCTTGCGTCACTTTCAAACGCAGGTTCCAACTTTGGGTTGTTCGGTTGATGGCAAGCCGCAAAAGGCAGCAGAAATAAGAGTAAGAAAAAGTCCCCAAATTTCTAGCCCTAGTTTATGCTTAATATAATGCATGTGATGGAAAATCATCAAAGAAGTATTGAAGAATCTAAACAATTAACTTACGATAATCCAAAGTCAGCCTGGTCGATTAATGTTTGATTTCATTAGTGAAGACACCAGAATTATTTTAAGTTTAATGAAGATTCAAGTGGTTGATTAGACTATTTCCAAAAGGCTGAATGACTGACTGCATCTATTCTTTCTCGTTACATTTAGCAGCTTCTATAAATGACACATAAAAATGCTTGTTCTAGTAATTTGTCATGTCACTATGTGTGTTCTTCCAAACAAAACAGACACTATAGGCCCACAAAATGAAATTTGCAGATTTAATTTGACCCAAATAGGTCCAGGTCGAACGCATATACGTGTTGTTAGTAATATTGCAACAGAGGTCAAACAAACCTGCAATAAAGGTAATGCTAGTCGTGTAGCACATCTATGGGAACGTTCAGATTAAGAACAAAAAGAAAGACCTTACCTTAACAATATTGTCAGCATACTTCATCACCATTAACACAACGAACCCACTGCAAATCCAGAACAATTTCATTTATTCAGAAACTGAAGTCATCCACCACTTTTTCCCTTTTGGGCAGAATAAATGTCATGTCAAGTTACTATTTTAGACTACGTTGTAGAAACTGTAAAGTAACAACAGGTAGCAGTGTGCTTTTGGTAGCATTGTTTATTAGTGTTAAGACCCATCACTGGAGAACTCATAGGAACACTCGTATGATATCTTCAGTTATACAGTGAGTTCCCCAGAAATTGAAAACAAAAAAATGTCCCCGTTTGTCATTTACCTTTAAAGACTAACCCACTTTCGAAGAAAAAAAATAGTTCTAGTTTCTGCTACCAAAAATCTCCACAGGAGCAAACTCCTCCTTGAAAGTGATGATAACGAATTGGATCTCTAATAACTATGCTGCGACCCTCCATTTGTGCCAAAAGTTTAGCAAACAGATGGCAGTCTCCACAGATTCTAAGGTTTTTCCTGATCCTTATGGTCTTTCCCTTTGTTAAAGCCATTAGGCCATATACAATTGCAAGCTTTTCACTGTGGTACAGCAATGGATCTTCCATTTGCTCCCCTTCAACATCTTGCAAGACGAAACTCGTATCTGGAACATAACCCACTTCCCTTAATCGCTGAACATACTGGATCAGCTTCCCTGTGATCTCATCTATGTTTGGATGTGAATTGTCCCTCAATACGAAGGCATGAATCTGTTTATCTACTTCAATCCAGCTACACCCGGGTTCCTTCCTCACTTTGTTGTCCTTCATGATCTTCCTCACTTGTTCAGCTTCTTCCCACCTCCTAGTATTCACATAAATATTTGATAACAAGATATAAGTTCCTGAATCATTGGGGTCAAGATCTAGCACCCGTTTAGCAGCATATGCAGCTAGATCTGTGTTGCGGTGAAGCCTACACGCACCAAGCAAAGTTCTCCATGTCACAGCATCTGGTTCAGGTTCCATGTTGTGTATTAACTCAACAGCCTCGTTAAGCTTCCCAGCCCTTCCAAGTAGATCAACCATGCAACCATAGTGCTCTCTACCTGGTTTGATGCCAAAATCTTTTTCCATTGATTGAAAGTATGATCTTCCCTTATCCACAAGTCCTGCATGGCTACAAGCAAATAGTACCCCGATTATTGTTATGTAGTTAGGTTTGGTGCCTGAGCTAATCATTACCTGAAACATCTCTATGGCGTCATGACTGAAACCGTTTTGAGCCAGACCTATTATCATGGTGCTCCAAGAGATCACATCCTTGTGCCTCATTCTAATAAACTCAACCCTTGCATCCTCCATGCTACCACACTTGCAGTACATGTCAAGAAGCGCGTTGCTGAGAATCAAGTCTCGTTTGTACTTCAACACGTGAACATGCACTTGTCTTCCTAGTTCTAACAGTGCCAGCCCAGTGCAAGCTCTCAAAACACTAGTTAACGTTGCCTGATCTGCTAAAAACCCACATCGTTTCATGCGTTTGAAAAGATTCAAAGCTTCATCTCCATCACTGTTCTGAGCAAAGGCACCAATTATTGAGTTCCAAACAATCATATCCCTTGTCTCCATCTCATTAAAAATGGTTAGCCCGTTCGATAGTTCACCCCACTTGGAGTAATTATCGATGAGTGCACTTCTCACAAATACATCAGATTCCAAACCAGCTTTAGTTATGCTGCAATGGATCTGCCTAAGGCTGGGTAAACCACTGCAGGATTGCAAAACAGAAGAATAAGTGAACATGTTAGGGCGGACACCAGTTCTGAGCATTAAAATCAAGAACTTCAGGGCGTCATCTTTCATTCCAGCATTAGAATAAGCAGCTATCATGGTGGTCCAAGAGACTACATTTCTCTCAGGCATTTGATCAAACAGTTCCCGTGCTTCATCCAATAAATTGAACTTAATGTACATATTGATAAGGGTGTTAATCAAGAATGTTTTTGGTTGGTAGCCAGCAGAGAAAACATGTTCATGGACTAATTTACCTTCTTGAACAGCGCCACGAGCCAAACAACACTTGATGAGCTCGGAATATGTTACAGAATCAGCCCAAATTTGGTGCTTTTGCATGAAGCTTAAAGCTTTCATGGCAGTCGGGAGGTCTCTGCGGTAGCAGGCAGCAGTGAAATCATCAAGTTGGGTATTAGGTAAGGTCAATCGGAGGGGATTAGCATGGGCTTGATGATGAATATGTAGCAACGACTGCACTGTAACAACAGCAATACCAGGAACAAACTTGGGCTTACAATTGGAGATTGCTTTCATCTGTGGGTATCTGCAATTCTGCACAATTATGGAAAGTGACTCAAAACTGAAATTAAAATTATTTATCATTGTTGAGCATCTGCAGAAGAATGGTGTGTCTACAAGGGTGTGCCTAGGTAGTCTAGATTATAATTTAAGAACCTAATTAACTTGCTGCTGTTATAGAATTAACAAAATCAATAGCTCTGTTGTCAAAAGTCCGAAAGGGCGCGCTTAGGCCCCCAGGCGATCTCGAGCAGTCTTGTCGGCTCGCTTTTAACAGCCTCATTTTCAGACAATCAGGCAGATTTTCAGCCAAATTCTGGCCACAAATAGTCTGAACATGTTTGAAACAATTATATAGCCCTAAACAAGCCTGGAGTTAACCTAAAGCAACCTAAACGAGGCTAAAACAAGCTTAAACCATGTTTAAAACCCCTAAAACTTGTTCCTTCAAACTATGCGCCTCACTTAGAAAAGATCTCGGTTTTTAAGTGCCTTGCGCATAGGCCCAAGGCTCAGCCTTTGCGCCTTGATCCTTCGACAACTATGATCAATAGTTGCTTTAAGAACTTGAGTCAATGTTAAGAACCTGATTATTTGGTTAAGGGTGTTTGGCATTTCGTTTTGGAACTTATTATATGATTATTGTGTTTTCAAACATCAGATAATCTGTTCTCTAAATCGAGAGTATCGGAGAAAGTGAAACTTATTCTGATTAAATAGATGTCAAACAAACATTGAATAATTAAGATAATCAGCTTTAGAGTAGCTGCAACAAAACTACTTCTGATAACCCAACTATTTAAAGATCATTTTACATGCAGATCCTAAAACAATCAAAATTTGGCCAAACACTCAAACCGCTAAATATCATACTATCACAACTAAAACCAATACACTATCTATTGCAGTAGGTAATGCTAAAGCTGATTATCTGTTCAAAACAAAAATCTAATTCTGGTTAGTTCAAATCAAAAGATAACTTTTAAACCACAACTTTTAACATGAAACGGCTCTTGTAGTTGTAGACTGTAGTTCATGACAATCACATAACAATTAGAAACGCTTTTAGCTGATTAACGTAATAAGTGCATGTAAACTTCATTACTTCAATTCGATAAGTACAAACTCGCAAAGTTTTCATAAACAACGATACTTTAAAAGTGATTGATTGTTTGATTCGAGTATAAGCGCAAAACAAAGTGATTACAGCATAAATCAAAAGAATATGAATCTGAAACATAAATGTAACTACCGTATCAGAAAAGTAATGATTAAACAAATTAGTGCAGTCTCCGGTTGTTAACGATCTGCTTGTGGCCGACGAAGGTGAGCACCGAACGGTGGTCGGTGGGGTTGTATACTTGTATGAGATCAGAGGCTGAACACCATGGTTTTGGAGAATTTTCTTAGCGGATAATAATAGATAAACCCTAATTATGTGAACATAAATTATTTGTAAAATAATAGTTTTGATTTCAATTCTAATGAATTACGGATGTCAAAGAGGTTTAACGTTATGTTCTCGAGTTTATTAAATGAGATAAAGAAACTTAACGAATGAAATAAAAAGTTGTGTTCCAAAGATTTTTTTAATGGAAAGAAAACAAAAAATTTATGTTGTCAAGTTTATAGAGAGAGAAAAGAAAATTCAAGGAAAAATCAAGCTAAAAACAATATTTTCAAATCCAAAGAAAATGAGGAGAAAAGAAATAAAATGAAAGAAGAGAAAATTAAGAGAATAAAAGAGAGAAAAAGAAAAATAAAATGTTTCGTTTTTTTCACTCGTTAAGTAAACTCGGGAACATAGCGTAAGAGTGAACGGGATGGGGAACAGGTAGTGGGCTAGTGGCTGGGGTTTTACGAAACCATAACCTTTTTCCTAGAGGGTCGTTATTTTTTCGATTATTTGATTGGTAACGAAACAATATGGTTTTTCGGGTTGTGTGGTCGGGTCAGAATATAGTTAAATTGCATTGAAATTTTTAACATAAATAAAATACCAAAAAATTTGTTATATACTACAGAACAATAGTTTATCGAACGTTCGTGTTTGTTTATTTGATTAAACGAACTAAACAAATTGTTATAAACGAGAGTTTTCTTTTAACAAATGAAAACAGTTATCGGAAAAATCACCGGATAATCAATACCCTACTAAACTAGTAAATGTAGCTTGTCATAACGGACTTTAAGATGATCAGACAAAAACCGGTGAAGTATGATTCAAATATGAGACCTCTATCAGGGTTCAAATCCTTATTACTATATTGCCCCTTAAGGTTTACATAAATAAACTTCCCGTCAAATCATTCACCAATATTTCATTAAAGGTTTGGTTCATTTACACTTTTAACCAATCCTTTCAATCTCACTAATGTCATGTGTCTGGTATGAAGATTTAGCACTTTGTTTTCCTTTAATGATTTATGTTAGATTGAAAATTGTCTATTTTTATATAAAGATGGATTATTTGCACTAGGTGGCATATCTTCAACATCAAAACTTATATATATCTTAAAAGGAAACCATTACACGTATAGGTGTATCAATTTTTTACATATAAACTTACAAAATCCCAACTTTCATACAACATTCACTACAAAAAGCTAGAAGCTAACCTTAAAATAACAAAGTCAAGATTGCAGCCTCGCAAGATGAAATATTAGTTATATTTTGAACTTATTACCATTAAGGGTTCATCTTTTGAAAGACTATGGGTTAACACAGTTTTTCGATATTATATGATGCACACTCCACTCAAAAATGGAGTCACTTCACCCCGTACATGTAGTTGTAGTTCCGCTCCTGGACAAAGGGTATGGTGATCGGGTTCATGAACCCAATGATCTACGGTGTTCTAGTTGTGGCCCTTGGCTATTTTAGAGTAGTTTTAGGTATGATGGTGTCTCATGCTTTTAGGTTGTTTTAGAATGTTTTTAAGTGAAAGGATCCCACATATTTTTTTTGGCTATGATCTCAGATAGTTTGGGTTTAAAGGAATTTCACCCCTTACATCATAATTACCTATTTGATAGTTTGGTCAGGTCTCGAATGGTGTCACCACATTGTAACTTTGACTAACTTAAGAATAGATGAATATGACTGAAACACAAATGCAAACCTTAGGCTCTTTTATGGCTTGTAGGAACATCGTTCGTGGAAGTGATGGAACAAAGCTCACCAAGGACGAGAGAACTTATGGTTCAAGTCGTGAGACATGATTAGTTGCACTAGCAACCAAGGAAAACGGCCCTATGAAATCAACTCATACCGTTAAGGTAGAGTTATAGGGGGGAGTCAAGAGATTAGATATCAATATATTTAAGTATTTCTATTTTTCTCAGTCAACGTATGATTAAGTACACATGACATGGCAACAACATCAACATTATACACCTATTTTAATAAAATTCCATTAATACTAAATTAGGGCATTTCTTTAGTCGCCCATAATAATGAATGTGTGAAAGAATGGACAACTTATCCATCTTCAACCGACTTACTAAAATTTGTTATCAACACCGGAGACGAATGGAAGAAAATATCCCTCAAAACTAGAGTACGGCATGTAGTGACAGAACCAAAAAATTATTTTAATGAGATCACTAATATTTGGTACTCAAATGTAAAACTTGACTATTGATATGAAATTGGTTTTCGTTCTGTTTGGATTATTTTAGAGGTGATTTCACCGATTTTTTTGGATTTTAATTGAACTAGATAATCTTATAAACCTACGTTATATTACTTTTTTTTCTCACATTATTGTGTACATGAAATTACAAAAATATTTTCTTCAGTTTGTGCCATGCACAATTTCAATACAATTTATAAAAATCCAATTATGTTGATTTTAATCCTAAGATCAAAATCACTTAACGAATTGAATCATCTGTTAATAAAAATAAGTGAACAAAACTAGTGAACCAACTTGATAAATACATATCGTTGGTGTATATCTATTTGACTATGGGGTTGAGACAAATAAAATATATTTTTTAAATTCTGACTTAGAGTATAATCAATTGAAATAAACAAAATTAGATAGATGAATGAACAAATAATAGTTTAAAAAATATAATAAAACAAATAACTTATGGCGGACAGGTCGGAGGAAAAATATAAGCCATATGATTCAAGGAAGAAAGGAATCATGGAAAAAAATCACAAAAGGGAATTGATATTGCGTCTGTAAGAAAACTAGGTTTTAAATATTTTATATTTACCAGCGAGACGCATTATTAGCTGAAATACTTACGGGGTCAGTTAATTATTAACATCTATTAGGGCCGCTTAAAATTACAATACATACAACTTATGTAAATACAAATTTTGATTGTAGTCACCTGACCCATTGGAGTATGTCTGATTCCGCCTCTAATGTCATGTAGATTGATGTTCTACTAATTCCATGACGATAGAAACTAATCATAAACGATTAACAAGTGCAATGTTTCTCTCAATGATTTTTTCCCTTAGTCATACCAATCCTCACTCACATGAGTAGTTATCTATGCATTATGTACCAATCATGAGTAATGATCGATATTGTGACCTGAAAAGTCATCTGATGTTGTTTAAGTGGTTATCAGTGTCACTAACAAGCATCCCAAAACATTAATTACCAAGGCATTACGGACCAACCATAGTTAATGTTTGATCCCACGTTTCAAAGGACATTCAATATTAAATTACTAGTCTCCATGTTTGAATTGTCATTTTCATCAACAAACATCATGGACATTACCATAGGCGTTACCAATCATCCACGAGCAACTATCGATCTTATGATCTAAAAGTCTGATTCATTGGCTTCTATGTTTGAATTGTCATTCTCACTAACAAACATGCATACCTTACATAATTCATAGATGTTTTAGACGAGTATGTTTGCTTAAATAAGTAACTTTAGTACTCATTATAAAAAAGTACACGCCTAAATAACAAACTCATTGTTACAATGCCATTTATGTATACAATACACAAAGCCAATGTGCACTGCGCAACTTGTGTTCGTTTATCCGTTGAACCAACTCATGAATGAAGCCCGAATGATAAATTTAATATGTGAATACGGGTTGTGTATCACATGACTTTTGCCTTTTGGTATCTACTAATGGTTAAAAAGTTTAATACTTTTCACCTAATTTGTAAATATTAGTGTGTACAATTTCAAATTATCTATAGAGTATAACAAAACATAAAGAGTAAATGACTTCAAGATGGTTAAATTTTTTATTTATATCTATATCTATACTACTATATAATATAAAAACCATAGTTAGATTTGTAATCTTACATCAATTTTAAGATGACATATGAAGAGTTCCAAAACTTTAATTTGTAATGTCATAAGATTTATTCTTATTATACATTTTTCAATCTTTAAATACTTATACTCCATTTCCTAATTACTTTAGAATATGATTATTATATTTAAAGTTATTTTAATTTATCTATATCTATTTACCATCTAATACGAAAATTTGGACGAAAATTTGGACAACATTGTAATTTTAATTTGTTTTTAAGACATTTAAGAATATTTTGTTACATTTGGTACAAGTGATTATGCATAAACATCTTGTTGTTTACAAATTTGCTCATCTGTAGTAATATAGATATGTTTGATATCCTATATTAATCGAATAAAAAACAAAATGAGAGTTAGCACAATAAAAGAAAGTTAGACGAATAAACAGTTCTAAAAATATATATACCACCGTTGCACGGCGCAAGTCTCACGCACTATTATCTAAATAAGAGCCAACCCAAAGGTGTTTGGAAGAAACCGAAAACTAATAAAGCAAAATCACAATGTTTCCATAACAAAAAACCATAATCGGATCATGATTTCAGTTCTCGGTTTGGTTCCTAACCGTACCCGAAATATGTATTTGATTTTTCACAAAACTTGCTTATTAGTTATTTGGTTCATCAACCGATTTATAATATACCAATTACCAAATTTATAGTGCACTAAAGTTTGTATTTTAAGCTTAGTGGGTTGTACCCACTTTTGGGTTTTTAATCTTTATTTTTTTAGTTTTAATCCTAATACTTTTACATATTTTACAATTTAACTTCTATGAATTTTCACTTTCCACCTTACTTTTATACTTTTCATAATTTACAAGTTTTTCGTATTAAGTTTCGGCCTAAATTTTTAGAATTAACACACTGCAACGTGCGCACGTGATTTTAGGTTACGCTTATTTTTATCTTTTAACGGCATGTCACAACGCGCGAGTACTAGATCAACATAGTTATTTTTTAATGTTTTACGTTTCATGTGTGTGGTTTAACGTTTTTACGTCTACTTTTCCGTTCGGTTTTATATTTTTTGTTTTTATTTTTTTTTAATACAAGTTTTTCGGGTGTTGATAATTACATATGACATTTTTGCTATTTAACATGATTTTACGCCAAAACGTCCTCACCGCAACACGAAAGACTTAATTGGTTTTATCAACGAATAAAACCAAAAAATATTAATAATAGTATAAAACGTTAACACCGTATCCAAACTTATCATCTCCCGGACTTGAAAGTTAAAAATCCCGAATCCAATGCAGCGATTTTATCAAATTTCACGTCCGCAATCGTCTTACAAATAAATCACGCGGTTCTTTTTCATCATACGATAAATCGCTCATAAAAAACCCTAGAAATATCTTCTCCATCGTCTCACCGCTCACAACTCGTCGGAAATCGGAACCCTAATTTTCAATCACTCGTGGCTTTGTTAAGTTCATCATTCGAATCAGGTAATCAGTGGTTTTATCGTTTGTGTTTGTGATATGAATCCGTTTGTGATGTGTTCGTAACTTTGTGTCGATCGTATGCGCTTAGGATGGATGTATGTTGTGTGGTTAATGGTTTTAAAGAGTTGAGGGTGACTTTATTAAGGAAGAGTTTGTTTTATGGCGTTATTGATTGAACTTGGGTGATTTGGTTGATGAATTAGGGTTTTTAATTTGTTTTGGCTTGATTGTATTTCTTCATGTACGTTTCTTTGATTGAACTCAGATGATTTGGTTGATGAATTAGGGTTTCTAACTTGTTTTTGCTTGATTGAGTTTCTTGTTGTACGTTGTCTTCTTGAATTTGAGGAATTGAAGGTTAATCTTGTGGTTGTTAGTATTTGGTTGGGGAGATATTACAAATCTTTAATCGAATCTTTAATTGATTATTACATTATGGAAATTTTAGAATACATGTATGCATATAATGTGTGAGTCTTTGTTTATTAAGCTTACATGTGCTTGGAACGTCTACAGATGGCAGCAAAACCACTTACAACTGCTGCAATTGCAATGACAGAGAAGAAAATGGACATGTCATTAGGTACAATCAGTATCAAGTTTTGTTTCGGTTGGTTTTTAGGTTATTTATATATGTTTCACCTAAAACTGGTAAATCTGTTTTGTTAGATGATATTATCAAAATGTCCAAGAATGGAACTGGTGCTAACAAAAGCAAGCAGCAAAGAATTCCTGTAAGTGACCCTCTTTGATGTGCTTAGGTCTGTTCTGTATTTTTTGTTTGATGATCTTAATTCAATTGCTGTTTGATTTTATGCAGAACAAGAATCAGAAATTTTCAAACAACGTTGTTCAAGACAAATCTATGAGGTTGCGTCGCTTTATGGACTCTAGATCCTCCCTTAGACAGGTCTGGTGCATATCATAACCATGGGCTATTTTTTTAGCATAAAATAGCAGTGGTATACTCATACACTTTCTTTTAATATAATATATTGAGTTTTGACACTAGTCTTTGTGGTATCAGGGTGTTCTTGCTCAAAGGAGATCCAACTTCCAGAATAACCACTTCCCTTTGGCAGCCGAGGTTGCTAGAAAGGCTGCAGTTACTCCTATTCGTAATAGGAACTTCAATCGGAATCAGGCAGCTGCTTCATATATACCAAGGTAAGTTTGTTGTGTTCGTTAGTGTGTTTTATTAATGTAAGTTAGTACAAGCTGTCCTTCACTAAATTCATCTGATAAGAGATACCTTGTGTATGTGGATTAATGCAGGTAAATTGGTGGCTATATACCTAATCAGTGACTTACCCATGTGCTTATCAGTTATATGCATGAAACCATCATATGTGAAAAAGCTTGTGTCTTTTTCGATTTGGGCTTAAAGGAAGTTCTGATTGATTAAAACCATTAAGTCCGGGCACTTGGAAAGAACTCTACATAGTTACATGATAAGTTTGAATAATTTAATTCGCGGTTGGCCTTTGGGGAGTTAATTTGCACAAGGCCCTTTGTTTTCATTTGGTTTACTTGCATCATGTGGTCTCCTTTCTGGATTGGGTGGAGTTAAAACATCACATACTGAAAACACACTGTTTTTGGGGAAATCAGCAGCATATCTATGATGAGTGGCTCCCAAGATCTTTAAATTTTCTTTGTGATTGTTGGCCGTTTCAGAGCTATCATCATGAAGTTTACTAGCCTAGTAGTTTTACATATCTTTGGAGAATTTCTTTTGAAGCATTTTTTTGCCACATGCTTGTAGAAGTGTAGTATACATACCCATACCATGCAGGCGTCTGGTATGACAATATGACATCGTGTTTTGTAGAGTTCGTGCTTAATAAAACACTGCAGTATGTAATCCAGACTTCCTCTTAGGAGACCTCAATTATTGTCACCGTTGACCGTAAAAAAGCATCTTAAGAAAACTTTGATATGGTTTCTAGAACTAAAATGAAGTCATCCATGGCTGTCATTAAGCATGTGCACTCTTCTAAAGGACCACACTTGGGTTACATTTGATCTTGTGAAGGTTTGAGGCAGAGCTTTATAGGTGTATTAATGTGTCTTGTGCAAATCATCTTTTGGGGAAATCATAATCTGGTGCTAGTGTTATATGCATACAAACGAAGTCTTAGAAGTTGTTTAGGAGATCATTCATTTGAACACAAGTCAGGGCCAATCTGGAGATCACAAAATTCTCGGGCTTCTTGACTGCAACTTGGTTTTAGTATATGGGGACCTGTTATCTGCTCTGTGGCTGCTGTTTGAGTGTTCATTTACAAAGATGCTTTTAATACTTACTCCGATTGGCAACTTCCTCTATTTTTGGTTTGTTTTCAATTAACAATTTCATTAAATTGATCAATGGTAAGTGCCATGATGGTTCTTTTCACGGTCTACGGGACCCAATAGTTGGTAATTTTGATTGATGCTAGCAGCAAGTTTCTTTGGCGAGGTATTCTCTGTTTCTCTTTTCCCATGATTGTTATTTTGTTTTGCAGGGGTGCGGCTCGACCTGTTCAAAACAACGGAGGGTTTGCTGTCAAGGTACTATCTTTTTATCAATATGGTCAAAATAAAAAAAAAGGCAAGTTGTGTGTCCGTTATAGTGATGAATGCTTTGTAATTCATGCAGAAACAATTGAAAGTGGTGTCACAGCAGAAGCCTCAGACACTGGATTCGTTATTTGCAAACATGAAGGAGCAAAGGATGAAGGTTTTATCTCAGCATCAACAGCAGCAGAAAAACAACAGTGGAAGAAGAAATGGAGCAGGGCAGCAAAGGCCCCGACCCCCATGGACCAGATACAACAACTGATGATCGACTCTTTAAACTTTGCTAATGGAGTAATGTTTTCATATTTCTGTGCAAAAATAAGTGTTCTGGATCTTGATTCATCTTGTTTTCGATTGTGTTTCCATCTTTATTCATGTTCTTACTTCCTGTAATTGAATGGTGACGTTCTATAGTTAAGTTTCCGTAGGTTTCTATTGATTTGAGATGGTAATCAATCATTCGATCGTGCTTATGCAAGCTTTGTTATTGTTAAATTTCGTTCAATCCTGCCAACTCCACCCTTTCTGATCATGCTATGAATGAATGCGTTCTCATCGATTCACCCACAGCTTGATATATGTTGTACTATGAGCATTGTGCAATTGTCGAAGAAGGAATTCTATGGTCATCCTTAAATTCATCTTTCTAGTTTTTCTGTCATCAACTAGAAAGACTGATGTTTGATCATGATGAATAACTATATGGTTCAGTTTGTCAAATGCATCACCAAACTGTTGAAGGGAATAGTTAAATGACATGTAGCCTGGTATAAATGTAGCGAGCCCTTACAGTCTGGTTCAGTTTGGTATACTCTTATCTTCTAGTATAAGTTTCACATCACACAGTTTAGTAGGGTTTGAAAATTTTGAAGACTTGTAAACAAAAAAGCGAGAAGAAAAACCGACCAAAGAACGAGACAATGAGAGGTCTTATGTTTTTAAACCGAGCTATGAAGAAACCAGAAGATGCCTTTCAACTCTCCTTGCCCACACTCACCGAGACTATTGGCCTTTTTAGCTACAGCTTTGTCGTCGTCAAAATGGAGCATGGGCACACACCATCACTGAAACACTAATGTCTCACCGTCGCAAGATATCATCATCTTCCTTGAGCCTTTTATTCAGGTAACAAGTCATAATTACTTCATATGATAAATTCTGAGAGTTTAATGTATTAATATAAAAGGATATTAGTATAGTGGTGTCAAGTATACAATCAATCCTTTTGTTTAGACTGAAACTAGTTAAACTTGCCTTCGATTTGTATAAGTGTTAAACATGTTTATGAAGGTTATCATTTCAAAAATATGGTTTCTAATATATATTAAGTTTAATTAATATGTTAACAGATAGGTTGAAAGAGACATAAGGAGTCTTAAACTCTCAAACCAATTGTGTTAGCTCTTTCCTGATCCGATATTTAATGAGTTAAACAAACAAACAAATCTAGAACCACTTGACAATAGTGTTTTTAGAGGGTGAGATAATGACGAACTTTACTTCTAACTTATGAGGTAAAGATACCGTTCCCAGATAATGAGTTAAAACACATGAATTCTAACGTAAAGAACTAAAGATGTGTTCAGAATTTTCGAAACGTTACAATACACTAAGCATTGTTTATATGTTATATGAGTATTTTCATTACATAATCATATTCATCAAATTCAATAAAATGTATAAACAGATGATGATATATTATAACTTTATAAATTTAACTCTATATTCTAATATGTACATAAATAAATCATTTCTTTAACGGTCAACAAATACTATAAGCCCGTCACCTGGGTAAACCCAATGGCGAAAGGCCACCCACGCCCACGAATACAGACAATACTAGTGACCCAACCCGCCAACTATTCAAGGAAAACCACCACCTAAAGGTCTACTGCGATAAAACCCCTAGCCCACTTGAAGCATATTACATCAAATGATACTCGAACCTATGACATCCATTTTGAAAACTCATGGGTTGTTTACTGCAAATCAATTTATCTAAGGCTCATTGATGCTCATATAGTAAAGGCAAATTGGATTTTAATAATCCAAATTATGACTCTTGGCCGATGATAATCCATACTATCAAATTGACCGATTATAAACCAAACTTTCAGTTTTCTTACCAGTGACGGTCCTAGTAGTATTATTTTTTATTGATTTACACCATCATGTGCAAAATCAAGTGTAAACAAATAAATAATAATGCTATTAGGATTGCTCTTAACAACATAAATGAAAGTTGTGATTATTATCGGTCGATCTTTTAGATTGATTAATATCGGGTTATAATATCGGGTTATAATATCGGGTTATAAGTTATAGTTTGTATTATTAAAATCATAGTAAACTTTTAAAACATTAATCTAAAACTCAAAGTGATGGTCTCCTTTATACTTACATAAAGAGCATTAATAGACCAAAAGCAACAATAAGGGGGTGTAGCTCATATGGTAGAGCGCTCGCTTCGCATGCGAGAGGCACGGGGTTCGATTCCCCGCACCTCCAATTTTTCATTCTTTTTATTTTTCTTTTTTTTCTGGCAATTATGTATATTAAATTGTACTATTTGCTGCTAATGATCACAAATGACAGCTATTATCAAGAATCGATTAATGAAGTTTCTGTTGTACACAGATTCATACAATGCATGCGATGTGTTCTATTAAATGCCCAAGAGAAATATTTATGTATTTGTTAGGTTAAGTTAAGTATGTGTTCTATTAATAGCAATTATGTGTTCTATTAATAGCAATTATGTGTTCTATTAAAAATTTTAACAGTCGTTTATTTCGATGATGCCTTGGCGTTTCTTTTTTACCGACGAATACACATTATATTCTATATCTATTCTATTGGAAACTAGACTAATACTATTGAAATATTGTAATATTAAGTATAAGAGTGTAACTTTCATTGTTATAATAATGTTTAAGGGTCAAAGTTGTAATTGGGTCTTTACTGTTTAGGGTGTATGGGTGTTTTAGCGAATGTTACGTTGTTTGAAGACGAAGACTCATAGGATATAAAAACATGTATATGAAGAACAAGTGTTAAACATAGTGCAACTAAAATCATGTTTTTGTGTTAATCTCTCATTCTTTTTCATATGATTTATCCTCTTATTTTCTAATATACTCCGTTTCTAAAATAATTAAAACAATACTCTAAATGATTTTGAACTACAAATATATGGTTGAAGTGTATATTACTTAATCATCATAATGTCTCATTGGCGCTATATCCTTGTGACTTATTTAATATACATATCATCATCCGTAAATATTCTCTTGCTAATAAGTTGAGATCCTAATATTATAAGACTGAGTATCGAATGCAAATAGTATATTTTTACGCATAGTCTTTTGTGCTACCTCATGCTTGGGCTTGAAAATACTTATGGTTACGTATGAAAGACGGAGCTTTACGGTGTTACTCTCAGTATCAGCTCTGGTCATTGTATAGTCATATATTTTAATCAAATGTAGATGCAAGTTCTGCATGGGCAGTGATAGTTTTATTTTTATATTAACTCAAGTTAAAAAAATATTTTCCTAACTATATATATGAAATTTTGCATTATGCTATTAGAACAGATTTATAGCTTATTATGTTTTTTTTATGAAAAAAGCTATATAGAGTGTTTGATAAATAAAATATCGATTTCAACACTATTCATAAACGTTACTTGTTTTAAAATATTTAAACGTAGTCATATCATACAGACAAAGGATACAAAGGGGCTTGACGTGCTAAGGATACAAAAGGTTAAGGAATGTTGATCTAGGGAATCGATAGATGAGAGCATGAGAGAAATTATCATGCATGAAAATATCAATTTTTACGCATAAAAGCGGTCTGGATCAGTAAAATTAGAACACTATATCATTGTTGACTATTTCAAATTCCTTAAACCCCCTTACATTAAATATAATTTTTTATAGGACATTATTTTTTTAAAAACCACACCGTAAAATAGAATTTTTTGTTTATTTTAGTTTTGCTTTCTCGTATTTTTTTAACGACAAATGTACGATTTTGTTTCGGATGAGAATAGGCGTTATCTGAATCAGGTCCAACTATATGTTTCCTAGCAGAGACCGTAACGCTAATTCCATCGGGGGGGGG
>BJCM01267903.1:0-13252 GCA_018326385.1 Flaveria bidentis
AAAAATCTCATCATACTTCCAAGCAATTATTTTCACTTCTTTAGATTTATCAGGCACAATCATTGCGTTCAACAATTTAGAGATTGATTGTCCTGTTTGAAGCACATTTCTTACAAGATCTCCAGCTGATCTAGCTTTATTCCACAACTGTTTCTGATCTATAGAGACTTTGTAACCTTGCTTTTCTACATTTGGAAACATATCCATAAGTTATTTTCTATGTTCATGTGTTTTTCTCACCAACTCCATTGACTTGATTTCTTGAGGCTTAAACATTTTCGTTCTTTTGGTGATCTCGAGATACTAAGGATTATCCATATCCAAAATGATCATCTAATTGTACATCTTCTCAGTTTCTTGAAAACTTCTCACCAACCTTCTTAATGATTCTCCTTAAAGCTTATTTAGTCTTTTCCTTGGATAGTTCTTTGACTGCAACCACATTCTTAGAGCCGGTATGCTCATATCTTCTAGGTTTGGGTGGTGCAATTCTATCACAGGAATATCATCAATGTTTATGCTTTCATTCAGTTGAGCCCACTCACCATGTTCTAGACTTATCTCATTTGGATCTGCTGGTGCTGAAGACTCTGCTATCACACATTTTTCATATTCTTTATTTATTTGAGTCACTGTCAGCCCATCTAGAAACACTCTATTATACTTTTTCTTGACTAGATAATTGTATCTGTCTTCAAAGTCTATAGGAATTTCATCCTGAATATTCTCAACTGGTGAGTCAACAACATCAATCACATCTTCAACCTCTAGAACTTCATCATACCATTCATCAGGTAGATCTTTATCTATACCATCAAGAGATTCAATTATCTTTTGTACTTCTTCTTCTTCTTTATTCACATCTATATCAACTAACTTCTGAACTTTTTCTGGACCAGTAGATGTTTCATCTTCATTCATCTTTCTTTTACCTTTTTTAGCTTCAGAATACTTTACAGTTGTTGTTTCTTCAGGCTCTTGAGTAGACTCTTTCTTAACAATCACCACTTCACTTTCTTTTGCAGGTTCTTGTAAAGATGCTTTCAGTTTTTCAATTTCTTCAAACATAATATTTACTTTTTCTTCAAGACTAGCCATCATGACATTCTTCAATTCATCATTTGCTTTCAGCATTTCATTTTCTTTCTTTAATCTTTCAATTTCTTCATTTTGAGATACAATCTTGAACTTTAACTCTTCAGTTTCATTAGCATCATCATTCTAATCAATTTGTACACAAGCATGTGATAATTGTTTTGTCTCTTGTTCTTTTTCAACAATTTCAACTTCAGGACTCTTAGATTAATGAACAGAAATAATATTCTCTGTGAGTGGCTCAGCCCATAAAGTATTAAAGTCAAATACTTGATTGAAGTCAACATTCTCAACATCTTTAGTTGCAACTTGATCATTCATTTCAGTATTAACATCTTCATCTACATTTCTTTCATATTCAATTCTTTGGTCAGAAATGGTTTGCTCACTGTCCATTTCTTGAATAGTTTCTTCAACTCTTTGCTCAGCTTCAACACCTTCCATTCCATCTCCTTGATCACCACCTTGATTATCATCATCATCATTATTGTTATCATCATTGTTATTATTTCCTTCATCATTATCATCCTCTTTATCATCATTCTCTTCTTCATCATTTTCATCATCATTTCCCTCAGATTCTTCAACAACTTCTTCTATAACATCTTCAATAAGATCATTTGGATTCACAGGCTCATCTTCAGTCAAGTGAAAATATTGTTGATTAATATCAACAGTGTTATTAGCCACATCTCTCATATAATCAAACATAGGAACATTAGCAGCACCAGTTTTCACTGCTAGCCTCTTGTAAGCTACCTCAGACATATGCTCTAAAATAAGTCTTTCTCCTTGAACTCCATAAGCATGTATGTTTGGGTATTCTTCATTGATAATCAATTGGAGAAATCTTGGGTACATCAAGTACTTATTTCTCTTTCCCTTCTCCAGAATGAATATGAATCCATTCATGATCCACTTAGCCATGTTGAATCTTCTGTTAGTGGATATGGCTACAATAAGAGACGCAATATCAATTGGAAATGAGTTCCATCCTGCACTTATTTTCGACATGCAGTACTGAAATATGTAGCATAACAACTTCCAGTGATTGTGAACTCGAGCTCTAAAGAATTGCTTCTTTGGGAATTGATCTAGGTGACCCATCTGCATAAAAATCTCTCTACACTCATTGAAAGTGTACTTAGACAAGTCTTGATCTTCATTTTCACCCAATCTTAATGCAGATCTAATAGATTCTTCAGATATTTCAATCATCCGATCATTTGTAATAAAACCTCTTACAACCTTTCTTCTTTGATCATCTATCTCAATGCCTGCAGTTCTCCAAAACTTCTTAATCAGCCTCTCATATATAGCAGGTCTAGCACACATAGCATAGACATATCTTGTTCTTAACAAAAATCTGATCATGTCTTCATATCCATTTGCTTCTCTAACATCTTCATCAAGAAATGCAGTAACATTGTGATTTGACTCAAACTTTAACTAATTCATCTGTCAATCACAAGAAACATGAATTAGTATGAAGGTTTTCAACTTAGTTACAATTTTATCAAATAAACAAATGAATAAGTCCTTCACTAATTTTTATTTTTCTTAATACAATTTTATATTTTAAAATCTGATTAGTTTTAATAAAATTCAATGATTTAAACTTGTTATTTAATGACTTAATCAAAATTTAAGATATATAATCAATTAAGAATTTTGATTCTAGTTGATTTAGATTCATATTTGAATTTCTATGACTTTATCAGATAAGTTTGTAATTTTAAAAAAAAATTGTCAATTTAATTTTTTTATTTTATTTTATTTTTATTTTGACTCAGAAATTCTTCGGATCATCAAAAAAGTTTATGATAAAAATCATGTTTTGATTATTATAACATGTTCACAATGTATAATCATTAACCATTTCATGTTTAATTTGTCACAAACAAACATCAGTAATCAATCATTTCAGATTTATTCAAGTTTATTAGGGTTCGATTGATTATGATGTTATTATCCACTAATTTGATGGTGTACACTCATGATGTTAATCGCATTCTCTGATATTACCTTATGCAATCATATACTCTTGAAATGACTGGGTAATCAGATGAAATTTGAGTGAGTTCGAACACAAAGAGTATGAACAAAATATAGAATATGAAAAGTTTGAATGAAATGAACTTCTAATCAAGTGTTGAAATTTATACAAGTGTAAAATCTCTTAGACGCATTGAAACTGTTTAGGCGTATCACCACTGTTTGGACGCATGAGGTCTAGGCGCATTGGCACTATTCATGTGTTTTACCCCTGTTTAGGTGTATGAACCTCAGACACATGAGTTACACTTGGTCAATTTTGTTTGAAAAACTTATAGGAGCATGTGCACTGTACAGGCGCATGAGCACTGTTTAGGCGCATGAGCACTGTTCAGGCGCATGACCTATTATGTAACGCCTAACACTTTGAATTATTTTATGAGATGTCTGGTACTGTTTAGGCGCATGAGATTTTGTAAAACGCATAATACTTAACCAAGAATTTTAAACTTATGACTACTGTTTAGGCGCATGAGGATTACTCAAAATGTCTAACACTTAACATAAAACTGAAATTTCATCATACGTCTAAACAAGATTTATGAATACTGTTTAGGCGCATGAGACATCCATGCATCTAACACTTGTTTTATTTTTCACCAAGTTCATTCAAATCACAATCTTCAAATAATGCTTTGACAATTTGACCAAACCTTTGACTTTTTGACTAAACTTTGATTTTTTGACCAAAAACTTTGGCTTTTGACCAAAAAAATTTTAATTTATTTCCTGTCATTTTAGTCTCAAAAATTTCATAAAATGACAAACATTCTCAATTTTTTGCAAGAAGCTTTTCATATTTTTAAATCTTTTTAGGTTCATTTTTAAACATCTCAAACACACACAACTTTGAATATTTTTGCATCATACTTTTTTCATCCATACATTTATTTTGATAAACTCTTTATCATCTTTACTTCCTCTAAACTTTTAAGTTTCCAAACTTAGAAGTTTATAAAAGTTGATATTTGAAGTAAAACCAATCATTATTAACATGCCCGCACTCAACAAAAATCATGCAAAAATTAAATAAATCAGAATAAAATTCTACACATTGAAATATATTGCCTGTAGTGAGATTATATCAGATAATAATCAGCACATTGAAGTAAAAAAATTGTGAATAGTCATAGAAAATTATTAAATCCTGATTAAGTGTGTTCCAGGCCAATGTTCCCACAACAAAAGAGACACAAGATCTAAGGACAGACAATGACTGCTCTGGCAAAAGAATCAGTAGTTTAGTACACTTACTTTTTCAATTCTTGGATTTATTAAGGTTGAATTAGATATGACATTATGTAATCCACACTTAGACTTAAAGTGTTCAACCCTCATCAAGGTATGCAAGAAAGCACTTGTACTCAACTTAAAAACCTATCATATATGTATACCAGATCTCATGTTTAGGTTAATGAGAGAATCATCATGGTTAAACCAGTTGATAATCTCTGAGAAAACCATCATGGACAAGCCATTAGGTAATCCCCAAATCCATTTCATAAAGAAATAGATAGAGATGATTAATAAGAATCATAGGGCATCCAGTTTGGACTTTTGAAAGGATTGTGCATATTGACATCTTTTGCATCAGGTGAGAATATCCAGGTCTGTAATGACTTACAACAGAGGATATCTTGTCACTTCAGGTCTATGATGACTCATAACAAAGAAGTGAACATATGCAGTAAATAGATCTCATGGTACCACTTATTAAGTCAAGGTGTGAGATTATGACTTTACAAGCAATCAATCAATCAGAAAAGTCAAGACATCTCTGTAGTACTAAGATGGACACACACAAATGCATAGATGATTTAGTTCAATCACACGAATCTACTTTTTCAGTATAATTACATGATCTTACCTGCAAATCATATCTTATCATGTCAGACTTTATTGGCGAGTGAAGTAGGCCACTGATTAAACTGATGTACTATCATTACCCACAAATGGTAAGGGCATATATAATCCTAACTTTTATAACTGCTAAACTATTATGTTTGTATTTTCATTTTATAATATTTTTTTTGTTTTTGCATTTTCTGATATTGTATTTTCTTTTTCATTTAACACACACACAATGAACATAATCAGGCAGTTAACATTAACAGTTTAACTTTGATTTGATTAGGAAAAATAAGGGAAGGTTATTTTAATTTTGAAAGAGAAAAATCAATTTTCAATATGATTAATAAGACCAATTGACTCAACTAAATAGTCAAACCTTCCTAGTAGGAAAGATTTGGTAAACAAGTCAGCCAATTGTTTTTCTGTTGAAATTTGAATCAAAATGATTAAACCTTTTTTAGAGTTGTCTCTGAGAAAATGATATCGAATTTTGATATGTTTTGTTTTAGAATGTTGGACATGATTAGCAGTAATAAACATTGCAGCAGTGTAATCAATGTAAATAGGAGTTTTAAGAAAATTGAACTTGTAATCCAGTATTTGATTTTGCAACCAAAGGATTTAAGAACATCCTGCTGAGGCAACAATGTACTCAGCTTTTGCAGTTGAGATTGAGACGTTCGTCTGTTTCTTACATTGCCATGAGACTAATCAAGGACCTAACCCGTGGTAGATTTTCTATCTTGACTACATCCCCCCATAATCACTATCAGTATATCCATGTAACTCAAAGTTTCCTTCATAAGGATACCATAACCCTAGGGATGGTTATCCTTTGAGATATCTGAATATGCGTTTGATAGCAATGAGTTGAGATTCCTTCGGGTCTGATTGATACCTGGAACATACACAAACAACATACATTATGTCAGGTCTAGATGCAGTTAAGTACATTAAAGATCCAATCATAGATCTGTATAATGTTTGGTCTATTGATTTTCCTTTGAGATCAGGATCAATCTTTGTGTTTATATCAGTTGGAGTTCTAATGGATTGATAATCTTGCAGCTTGAATTTCTTCAACAGCTTATCAACAAACTTCGCTGGATTAATAAAGATGTCGTATGCAGATTGTGTAACTTGTAATCCAAGAAAGAAATTAATTTCTCCCATAGAACTCATCTGAAAATTAGATTTCATTATTTCTTCAAATTCTGAACAGAGTTTCTGACTGGTTGATCCAAAGATGATATCATCCACATACACTTGTACACAAAGAAGGTCAGATGCATCCTTCTTGATGAATAAAGTAGGATCAGTCTTCCCTCGTGTATATCCATGTTGGAGCAAGTGTTATTACAATGTTTCATAAAAGATTCTTGGGGCTTGATGAAGACCATATAGAGCTTTGCTGAGCTTGTACACACGATGAGGAAATTCAAAATCTTCAAAACCTTAAGGTTGCTTAATATACACATCATTGGTGATTGGTCCATACAAAAATGCACCCTTAACATCCATTTGATACACCTTGAATTTCATATAAGAAGTATATGCCAGAAAGACATGAATTGCTTCTAATCTTGCAACTCGAGCAAATACTTCATCATAATATATTCCTTCCTCTTGGGTGTATCCTTGAGCTACTAATCGAGCTTTACTTCGAATGATTATTCCGTTATCATTTGATTTGTTTCCGAATAACCATTTTGTGCCAATGGCATTTTCTCCTTTAGGTAAATCCACCAGATTCCACACTTCTTGTTTTTTAAATTGTAATAATTCCTCTTGCATTGCTTCAATCCAACTGTTGGCCTTCAAAGCCTCTGTAATGTTTTAGGGACCATTTGAGAAAGAAAACATGAGTACAAACAAACATTTGCTTGTTTAGAGTGATGTCTCATTGTTCTTTCATTTAAAGGACCAATAATCTGAGAGATAGGATATCTGTTGTGAATGCGAGTAGTTGGAATCTCTTCTTGTTGAACATTCACATCCAGATTAGATTGGTTCAGTTTGGAGAGCTGTTGCAATAGAGTTGAGGAATATGGAATACAATTTGAAACTTGAGTTGGAGAATTGACAAAGTAATCGAACTTGTCATTCACATCTATATCTCCAGATACAGATAAAGTTCCAGACTCAAGATGGTGAATTTCTGAACCTTCATCAGGAATAGGTTAAGAATTATCAGAATCATCAGGAACTTGTTGATGCTCAAGATTTTATTACTCAAGATTCTCTAAAAAGAATAAAGGATTTCGCGCAAAAGAGAAAAATGGATAATCTAGGCTTGAATCATCCATATCATATGAATCAGAAACTTCACTAAAAGTTCCCAGATCTCCTACTTGTTTCCTCTTATCACATGAAGATTCAAACAAATTAGAATTAAATGAGTTTGTTAATGAATCTAAATCAAATAACCACTTTGGAGCATTTTCAACTAATGGAAAAGAGTTTTCAAGGAATTTAACATTGAATGTTTCAATGATAACATTCGTCTTAGAATTATAAACTCTATACGCTTTTGAAGCGGACAAATATCCAAGAAAGAATCCATCATCAGATTTTGAATCAAACTTGCCAAGATGATCATTTGAATTTAAAATCAATACAGGACATCCAAAAGATTTAAGAAAATCAATATTGGGTTTCCTGCCAAACATTAACTCATAAGGAGTTTTCTGTTTGTTCTTAACCAACAAAGTACGATTTTGAATAAAACAGGCTGTTGATATTGCTTCATTCCAGAATGTGATAGGAATCATTGCATCAGCTAACATTGCTTGAGCAACTTCAATCAAAGTTTCGTTCTTCCTTTCTGCAACTCCATTTTGTTAAGGAGTTCGAGGAGCACTGAACTGATGAGCTATTCCTTTTGCTGCACAAAAACTGTTAATATTAGCATTTTTTGAATTCGGTTCCATTATCACTTCTGATTATTTTAAATTTTTGATCAACTGATTTTCCACGTTAATGATAAATTCTTTTAAAAGATCAGTTGTTTCAGATTTTGAATGAAGAAAGAAAACCCAATTAAATCGTGTATAATCATCAACAATGACTAAACAATACGATTCTTTCCGATACTCTGTATGTTTACAGGACCAAATAGATCCATATGTAACATTTGTAACGGTTTTGAATTTGAGTTTATTTATTTGGACTTATAAGACGGTCTATGTTGTTTTCCTTTCATACATGCTTTGCAGAGGTTAGAAGTTAAGAACTTCTTTAAAGGAAAACCAATAACATGGTTTCCTGCTGCAAGCTTGTTCATGTTCTTAAAGTTTGAGTGACCGAGACGTCTATGCCAAAGCTGGCTTTCATCATTAGATGCTCTAGCAATGAGGCAGGTTGTTTCTGTAGATGGATCAACTTGAGACATGTCTAGTTTGTAAACATTGTAGAGAATGTATGAAGAGGCTGATGCAACCCAAGCATCCAAAGTCTATCCTGCATGCTACACAAGTGTATTGAAGAAGAATGCTTAGGAAGTTTTACACATGCAACAAAAATATTCTAAGTGTGAAATCTTCCAAAGCCAAGACCAATATCTTCCGAAGCCAAAGATGAAGTCTTCCGAAGCTTCAGAGACAGTCTTCCAAAGCCTCAACTCATGAAGACAGATTTCTTCCAAAAACTTTTAACACATGCTTTATCTGATGTACTTTTTTATAAAGCTGGACACCTTTCCGCTGCATCTCTATAAAGTCACCAACTTACATGAGTTGGTGAAAAGGTCCATGCTTTTGGTACTTGTACATTAAGGTCTTGAGTCTGTAAAGTTTCTACTTCATGTACTTTATCCTTTTTGTAATAGATAAGAATGTGAGCTATGGCATGTCATAGTCACTAGTCAAAATGCAATCTGCCTTTTGACTCTACAATTGATTTTGTTTGTGTCTAGTCAATTGTATCCAGTTGGCTTTCATAGTATGACCGGCTGTAGGTTGTAGTATAAGTATTTCTTGTTCTTGTATCTTTTCATTATGCTTTGTAACACTTGTAATAGAACTTGAGAAAGCAATACACTGCATCCTTGAAAACCAAACACTTGTGTTCTCTTGTTCTGTCTCTTATTTATTACTTGTGTTCTTAGTGTCAAACTTGTGGTTAATCCAGTTTACTGTTTGATTAAGTTTGGTTAATCTCCTCTTTGTGTTGTTGTGTTATAAGTGAACCCCTTCACCGGTCCTGCATTTGGTATTAGAGCATTTCGGGCTCTTGATATAAGATCTCACCATCTTAAGATTCCTCACACACACATATACTAAACTTTTCAAATGGCAGCCATTTCCAAGACTGATATGGAAACTGAAACCATGAACAAGTCTCCACTAATCACTCTTGATGACTTTGATACCTGGTGCCTGAGAATGGAAGGTTTCATCAGGTCTCTAGACTCAAGAATGTGGAAGTCTGTTGAGAATGGACCTTTCATACCTAGCACCCCCTCTACTACTGGTGCTGGTATGATCCCCAAGGATGTGGTAACTACTTTGATGAAGATATGAAGAGAGTAGAGATTGATAGAAAAGCCATGACAACCCTTCAAACTGCCCTTCCAAACTCTGTGTACAGAGGTTTTAAGAAGTGCAAAACGGCTAAACAACTATGGGATGCACTGAAACTGATGTATGAGGGTTCATCTGAAGCTAAGGATAACAAGAAGGATCTCATGAAGCAGCAGTTTGAAAACTTCACCTTTAAAACAAGTGAAGCCAGGTGATGTGGGCCCAAGTGTGGATGAGCAAGCTTTAGCCTTTTTGGAGGCCCAAGACACTTATCAAAAGGGGCTTCACTGAAACGATCATAAGTTGGGCTAGAAGTCTTCGTGTTGGGCCTGTGACCAGTCAAAACGGCTAGAAGTCTTTGGTTTGGGTCATCGTTTCAGCCCGAAAACGACTTATTTTATGAGTTATTTACGTTTTTGTCTTATTTTTATATTTTGCTGAACTTTACATTTGGCCCAGTTTTTGGCCCATTTATGTGTTGTGGCCCATTCGACTTTTGCTTTGTTTCTTTATATGTTTGTAAGAATGGGTGAAAGATATTATTGAAGTTTATGAAAATATGTTTTCTCTCTAGCACCGTGTGTGTTAGTGTAACCTGATTATCGGTATTCTTTGTGAATCAACGATAGTTAGAAGAATTGTTCCTGGTATTCTCGTTGAATCAATAGGTTCAATTATCTATCTCTTTGTTTCCGACTGCATCACCATGACTCAGCAATACTTCAGGTATGTTGAGATCATGGATACCCTTGTGGATGGAGGAGTTCCTTTTGAGAACAGAGACATTGTAAGGAAGTTCATGTCCTCACTTCTTAGGTAGTGGACACACTACTTTGTGGTGATCGAGAGGACTGAAAATCTCAAAACTCTTACTCTAATAGAGTTTTATGGGATTCTCAGTGGCTACCAGATGGAGATGAACATGCAAGGTTCATCTGGCAAATCCTACAATCAAATGGGTTGAGCCCTACATGTGGTTGAAAGGGATAGCATAGAACCCCAACATCATCTCATATGCTACCCTGAAAACTCACCAAAGGGTCCTTTCATCACCTTCCAAGAGACACCAAGGGAGAACTACATTCAAGGAAGCCCATTCCAAGAGACAAGCTCTTCTCAAGCTTTTGTGTCTTCTGATGAAAACTGTGGCAACTCTCTTTTCACTCTTGAAGACCTGGACTGTATTCATCCAGATGATCTGGAATATATGGTAATAGTCAATCAAATGGCTCTTCTTACTCACAGAGCCAAGAAGTTCTACAAGAGGACTGGAAGGAAATTTCCAAGCAATGCAACCAGTGGAAAGTTTGGCTTAGACAAAGGCAAAGTCAAGTGTTACAATTGTAACTTGATGGGCCACTTTTCCAGAGAGTGTAAGGCACCTAAAACAAGTGGTGGCCAAACACAGTCCAGACCCAACTACACTGACAAAGCTCCCCAAAATGAGAAGCCAAAGTAGCAGGTTGCTGTTGCTGTTGAAGAAAGAGGCTTTGACTGGAGCTTTCAGGTGGAAGATGCTTCTCCAAACCAAGCATTAATGGTAGATCATGATGAAGCCAAGGTATTGGAACATCTCTGTACTCCTGAATGCATTGCTAAAGTTAATAGATACATCTCCTATAACTTGGAGATGAGATCTGATCTTGAGTCCTTAAATATTTTAAAATCTGATTTTAGAAAATCTGAAAATGATTATAAACTGAAGATAGAGGACTTAGAGGAAACCATTTCAGTTCTAAAATATGAGCACATAGATTTTAGGACTCAAATCAAAGATCTCATAACCAAGCTGACTGAGTGCTAGGCTGAGCTTGTGATCAGCAAAGACCAGGGCAGAAAAAAGTGTTCTTGAAGAAGAGACCTTCAAGAACATGATATCCTCATCCCTGCACAACAAGGTGTGTTATCAAAACAGGCAGGGACTGGGATCCAATAAGATTGCTCCTCCACACACAATCTTGTCTGTAAGACCTCCTAGGTATGGAATTGGGAAGATGAGCTTCTTCTCATAGATCCTATGAGTGAAGAGGATGAAGAAGAGATAGTGAAGAATTCCTATGAGAAGAGTGAAGAGGAGGATTCTAAGAAGGGCCACTATCCTTTTGAGGAGAAGAAGAAGACTGTGATGACCAAGTCCATGAGAAAGAACTTGATTAGAAAGAGCAAAAGAAAAGCAAGGAAGGATCAAGAGATCAAGGCTACTTTTGACTCTAAACAGAAACAAGTTTTCATCTCTGCAGGGTTTGAAATAGTAAAAACTGAAGACATCAATCAAAAATCTTCTACTAAGAGATCTGGTTCTTGTTCAAATTATCTCAGTAACAAGGAGAAGACTAATCTGCTGTGTACCACTACTGCACAGCCTGGACCATCAAACTCCAAGAATAGTTCCCAGCCCAAAAGGACTGTCTCAACATCTGCAAAGATAAAAGTGGAGAAGGGATGTGACCAAATACAGTCTTGCTCCCAGCAGAAGACTCTTGTGAAGAAGAAAGTGGAGTGTGTCATGTGTGAAAGTATCACTCACATTGATAAGGATTGTCCTTACAATCCTAAAGGTACTGTCCATATGACCAAGACAAAGACTTCAAAGAGTTCTAAGAAGATTCAAGCTTCGGAAGGAAAATTTGTTTCCTTCGGAAGCTCCAAATCTAAGATGAATTTCAAGTGGAAAATTACCTTCGGAAGAGAAGTTGGTCTTGTTAAAGGAATTCTTCCGAAGCACTGAAGTCTGCTGCAGTATCTGCAGAATCTTCTGAAGGTTCAGTCATCAAAACTTTCGAATTCCCAAAAGCTTCCAAAGTTTTGAAGGTCAAGTCCAAGACTCCAAAGGTGGTGCGGAAGTCTAAGAAAGACCAAGTGACTGACAATTCTCCATCAACAGCAGCTCAAGATCCTTCTAGTACAACCATAGGATCTATTACTGTTGCATTACCTTATGTTTCTCTTAGTGAGACCAAGACAAGTAAGGCTTGGGTTTCCAAATGTAACTAATCATTTTCTTTGTGCAGGGACAGCTCAAGACAAACAAAAATATCTGGATCATAGATAGTGGTTGTTCTAGGCACATGACAGGCAATAGGTCATTACCCTAGAAATTTGAAAGGATTGATGGAGGACCAGTTGCTTTTGGAGGAGATGAAGGTGGTTACATTTCTGGAAGAAGCAAGGTCGCAAATACTAAGCTCAGCATTTAAAAGGCAAACCTTGTCAAGGAGCTTGGGTATAATCTTCTGAGTGTATCCCAATTTTGTGATCAGAGACATAACATGCTCTTTACTGAGCATGAGTGAATTGTTCTCAAGCCTGGAGTGGTCATTCCTCATGAGCACATCCTGCTTAGAGCCCCCAGGAAAGGGAACATATACAAGATGGATTTGCAAGAAACATCTCCCTCTGGAGAAGTTTCATGCTTTCTGTCAAAAGCCAATAGTGATGAGTCTTTCCTATTGCATAAAAGAATGTGCCATGTAAACCTTAAGAACATGAATAAACTAATTAAACATGATTTGGTAACTGGAATGCCAAAGAAAGAGTTTACAAGTGATAACCATTGTGTTGCATGCCTGAAAGGGAAGCAACATAAGGTATCTCACAAGCCTAAGGAAAGGAACTCCATTACTACACCCCTACACTTGTTACATATGGATCTCTTTGGCCCTACCAGTGTAATAAGTCTAGGAAGGACCTCTTACTGTTTAGTGATCACATATGACTTTACAAGATTCACT
>BJCM01267904.1:0-19428 GCA_018326385.1 Flaveria bidentis
CTAGGGCTGCCGGATGAGAGGGGAGATCATGCTCGATCTTCCCCTTGCCAAGAGTCTTGATTCTTATGTTGTAACGAGCTTGTAATCGTTAGGTTTTATCAATGAAATCATTCAATTATAGTTCGTATTATTGTTTGACTTTTGGTTTGTGCTGTTGTTTATCCTTCCGTCAAGAACATGCTCGGATGTTTATCGATCTAGCCGCCTTCACAATGTTAGACGTCATGGTTTGGCTCATTAGACTCACAATCACCCGACTTAGCACCTAATAACCTTTATTTTAACATTTTACTTAGTTTTATCAGTTTATTAGTCACTCTAGTCCCGGTTACGTGTTAGGGCTTAATTTCGTTCCTTTGAGGACGAATCGATTGAACATTCGACTGGAAATCGTTGCACATTACCTGTGGAATCACTGGAAATCGTTAGAAAGTACTAATCACAGTCCAAGAACAATCAAACGAAATTTGGGCAGAGTATCAATAAGTCGTGCAAAGAAATGAGCTATTAGGGTTGAACAGGGTTTGCGACCGACTCCCCCTCTATTTATACTAGGGTTTCCTCCAGTTGTGCGACTGGACCTAATCGCATAGCTGATTTGTGCGATTGAGTCTCAGTCATGCGATTGACTCAATCGGTTATCATTAGTCGTGCGACTGGGTTTCAGTCGTGCGACAACCCCATTCGGTTGCTTCCATTCGTGCGATTGGTTCATTCTGATGATCCAATCGCATGAATTTACCCATACTGATGGTCCAATCACACGTTTGAGCCATACATGAGGCTTAGTCATGCGATTGGGCTCATTCGTCTGATTCAATCGTACGACTGGTCCATACTTATGTCCAGTCGTGCGGATGGCTCATTCTTATAAGTTTGACTCTATGAACATTACATTTTTCCCCTTTTTTTACACTTGGTAAAACATTATGACCATTCGATCATCTCAAACATGATCATTTTTAACTTTGGAAACATTTGATCACCTCAGACGTGATCCTTTTACACAAAACCTTTTGTCACCTCAGATGTGACCCATTTTATAGTTAAAACACGTGTGGTCACCTCGACGTGACCCTTTTAAGTGATTAAATCCCAGATTGAATTCCACGGCATAGTCCGACGTATAAAACTAAATTGACTAAAAAGTTAAACAAAATAAAAGAACCAAAACTAAAAGACAAAACTAAACAATCTTTTTGTGATTTTGTGTGAGGTGGAAATCCTAAGATAGATATCTAACAGATTTATTCCTAGAACAGTATAGCTTCAAGTTATTTTGACCATAACCGGTATGATTCATTATGGAATCATACAGGTATTTCAAATCATTCAGGACATGTTACCAAAATCTTTTGATGCTAGATTCTTGTTTTCATCGAGAGTCATTAGCAAGTTTAGGAAGTCATACTAGGACTATAAGATGCACACATTGATTTGGACTTTCAAGAATTGCAGCCACGATGATTGTCAGTATACTTTTCCACTTAAATTCATACACAGACTTTTGACACAGATTGGTGATACATCAAGTTTAATTATTTCAACCAGCATTTATGGATCCCACACTTATATGGTAATCAACATTCCTCAGGAGATTTTTTGAGCGGTCTACGGGTATTTTGACGAGAAGAAACTATTCTCAGAGCTTTCAAAGAGAAGCCAAGCCTTAGGTCAGTGCTACCGCACAGCAGAGAGGCGGCAAACAATAATGAATTCTAGAATATATAAGTTATGCTTATCCTCAGGTCAGTGCCACCGCACAACAGAGAGGCACACAACCTATCTTCTTGTTAGAGTATATATATATTTTTTTCTTTTTTCACATAACGCACCAACAACATAGGTTATTAGCTTGATTGCGTATATTTTTTAATTTTTTTGTGCTTTGCTCTTTTTGTGGTCATCCGCACACATTTGTGGCGTTGATTTGCTCGTCACCCCTTATTGGAATAACCGATTGTGTTAACCAGTGATAAGATGGGAACCCACAGTCAGTTGAAAAGCTTAGTCTAAATTGAATTCACCAAAGAGGTCTAATCATCTATTGTGTTGAATCTACCGACACATCATGTAATGGTCTAACAACCTCTAGATCTACTTTCTTTATGTTACCTTAGTTGTAGCCAGTTTTACTATCATTTTTCCTGTTACTTTGCTCAGACTTCGTAGGCTTATACTTTAAATTTCGCATCTGATTCAATTTAAATCTTTTAAAGTCCCAAATTATTTGTTCCCGTGTACTATCATTTTCTATAAGTCATTGAATCGGTTTCACAGATATGATCTTATTTCTATCAGCTAGCCTATTCTCCTCCCTCGTTTTTTAACTAACTTAACCTATTCTCCCCCTAAAATTCTAAAACCGAAACTAGTTTTGCTTTTTATGATTTTAATAGGCAAACAAATAAAAACACTAAAATTAATTGAATAAAATAAAATAAAATATAAGAAAAATGGACTCGACGCATCGGACTAAACATGTTCATCTTCTGGAATGACATCACTATTCTTTTTAACGCCGTTGACCTCTAACAAATATAGAAATGTGGTTTATCAAAGGTTTTTGTGTAGAGGTCAGCGCGTTGAAAATCCATATTTATTTTAACAACATCGATTAGATTCTTTTCAAAACAATCACGTATAAAGTGACATTTAATACCGATGTGTTTGGTCTTAGGATGTTGGACAGGATTTTTAGTAATGGCTATTGCAGCAGAATTATCAACAAATATAGGGGTGTTAGAAAATTTCAAACTGTAGTACCGCATCTGCTATTGAATCTAGATGATTTGAGAACAGCAGCTTGCCGCAACAACATATTCAGCTTCACAAGTTGACAACACAACTGATGTCTGCTTCGTACACTGCCATATGACTAATCTTCTCCCAAAGAATTGATAACCTGCTGAGGTGGATTTGTAGTTCATTTTGCAGCCGCCATAATCCGAGTCACTATACGCGGTAAGCTCAAAATCATTGTCATGAGGTTACCACAATCCAAGTGTTGTTGTACCCTTCAAATAACGAAATATCCTCTTGACCCCAATAAGATGGTTAACTTTTGGTTTCGCATGATACCTTGAACAAAGACACGTCGCGTACATGATATCAGGTCTTGAGGCAGTGAGGTACATGAGGGATCCAATCATTCCTCGGTACATGGTGGCATCAACCAGATCACCATTCTTGTCGGGTGCTACATCATGGTTTGTAGCAAGTGGATTCCCAGCTACGGAAGCATTCTCCATGTCAAACCGACTGAGAATATCTCCTACATACTTGGTCTGATGTAGAAATATCCCCTTTGGTGTCTGATCCACCTGTAACCCGAGAAAGAACTTCATCTCTCCCATGGCGCTCATTTCAAATTCTGCCTTCATTTCTGCTTCAAATTCTTTACATAAGTCTTTGTTCTTGGAACCGAAGATTATGTCATCAACATAAATCTGAACAAACAGTAGATCACCATCCTTTTCTTTGATGAACAGTGTACAGTCAATTACACCTCTATGAAAGCCGTATTTCACAAGGTGAGTTGAGAGTTTTTCATACCATGCTCTCAGGGCTTGGTGAAGCCCGTAAAGAGTCTTATCCAGTTTGTAAACTCTGCCCCGATGATATGGATCCTCAAATCCTTTGGGTTGACTGAAATACACTGTTTCCCAGATTTCACCATGAAGAAATGCACTCTTTACATCCACTTGATAGACTTTAATCTTCATGTAAGAGGCATAGGCTAGGAAGATACGGATGGCTTCCATTCTAGCCACAGGTGCAAATTCTTCATTGTAATTAATTCCTTCGACTTGTCGAAATCCTTGAACTACAAGTAGAGCCTTGTTCCTGATGATGACACCTTGGTCATCTTTCTTACATTTCAAGACCTATTTGGTGCCAATGACCTTTGCACCTTTGGGTTATCCACAAGTGTCCATACACCTAACTTCTTGAACTAAAGAAGTTCTTCTTGCATGGCACTCACCCATGCCTCATCATTTAGGGCTTCATTGACGTATTTTGGCTCAAACTGAGACACAAAACAACGATATGCACTATCGTGAAGGTATCCTTTTTCCATTACCGAGGCATAATCAGCTGAATATAGTTGATTTCTTGTTTGAACTCCTGATCTGACATCCCCAATGACATTGTCCAGAGGATGATAGACATTGAGGCGTGATCCAGGAGTAGTGGGAACAACTACCTCAGAATCAAGATTATGAACGTTTGGTTCCGAATATGAGGCAGTAGGAGTGTGAGGTTCCGAGGACTCAGAGGTATCAACGTCAGATGCGTGTGGACTTGCAGTAGTAGGAACCTGTTCCTCCTGATCGTTCTGATGTCAGAGGAGGAGTCACTTACCTCGAGTGCCCCCCTGAATGGTTAGGCGATTCACCTTGTGAACCAGATGATGTCGAGTCTTATGAAGGTGTGTTTAAGACATCATACATCATTTTGGTTGCTAACTCATCGTCAGAAGTGGAGAGAGGGATGTTGAAGGACTTGAAGAATCCATCATAATCGAAAAAGAATGCGGGTCCTTTTCCAGCAGGAGGGGTGGTGTATCTCTAAACATCCACGTTACACCACACTTCTACTTGACCCGTTGACTTGTTGTAAACTCTCTTCTTTAGTATGTTGTATCCTAGAAAGATTCCCTCTTCAGCCTTCTCGTTGAACTTGCTTTCCTGAGTTTTCTTCAATAGGGTGCAAGGTGCGCCAGACGGTTCGAGATACTCTAGATTTGGTTTACGTCATTGAAGTAACTCGTAACACATCTTTCCATGACGTTTTACCACTAGAACTCGATTTAATGTGTAACACGCATTAGCAACTGCCTCATTCCAAAATTGGATGGGCAGTTTTGAGTCCTCTAGCATTGTCCGTGCAGTCTCTATCAAGCTACGATTCTTTCTCTTAGCAACACCGTTCATCTGAGGAGTGTAGGCGGAAGTGAACTGGTGCATAATTCCCTTTTCTTTGTAGAAATCCTTCATCCATTGGTTCTTGAACTCGGTTTCGTTGTCTGAGCGTACTTGTCTGACCTTCAGCTTGTAGAGTGACTCTGGTGTAGTTACTAACTCTTTGAATGACTCAAATGTTTCTGATTTTGATTTTTGAAACATCACCCAAGAGAATCTTGAGTAGTCATCCGTAACTACATAGCAGTACAAGTCGCCTGCGATGCTTCTAGTACTGTCTACCCAAACAGATCCATGTGAAGAAGCTCAAGAGGCAGTTCAATGGAATGAACTTTCTTTTCCTTATGAGACTTCTTCGTCTATTTGTCTTTCTTGCAGGCAACACAAAAATCCGGGAGTTAGAAATTTTTGATGTTTACTCCTCGTACTAGATCATTCTTGATCAGATGATTCATCTTTCGTGGATTGATGTGTCCCATTCTCGTATGCCAGGAGATATAATCCTTCTTATTAGCCTTTGACAAGAAGCACTGAACTTGATGTTCCGTTGTGGAGGCCTTTGATAGATCCAAGACATAAAGGTCATTATATCTTGAGGCATACATTAAGACTTGGTCTTCCAGGATCACATAGTCCTTTTTCAGGACATAGCACTTCTTGTTATCGAATACTACCTTAAATCCTTTGTCACATATTTGGGATACAGAAAGTAAGTTGCTTTGAAGTTGTTGAACGTAGTTTACCTTATCAAACTTTACTTTCTGGTTCCCTACTTCCCCTTGAGCTGTGATGTAACCTCCTTTGTTTCCAGCAAATAAAACATGACCTCCTTTAATTTGTTTAACGTTTGACAGCAGTGTCCTGTTCCCAGTCATGTGCCTTGATGCTCCGCTATCTATGATCCAAGTGTTAGTATCAGCACTATAGCGAACACCCTGCACATTCACTGGAAATCATTAGTTGAGGTTAGGGATCCAAGCCTTAATTGGCTTGGGTGACCCAGAAGAATCACACATCATAAATTCCACCCACTGTCCTCTTAAGGGTGAGGGAAGATCATTCATCTTCTTGTTCTCATTATCAGATACAGGAATGGACTTTTCTTTCCATAAACCAGTTTTTTGTAAGGCCTGTTTGTGATAAACAGACGACTGGTTGATGGGTTGAACTTTAGGTTCACTGACTCTTTTTAGTGGAGTCATGCAGCTTCTTTTGGAAGAGCTTGCTTTAGTGTCATAAAGTTCAACCTTTTTCTTTGGTGTCTGATAATAAGGACAGTAAGACGCGATGTGTCCATACTTTCCATAGTTGTAGCATGATCTACTTTTGACATGATGATTTAACTGCTTTTGTGGAGAAATGTGTGACACACGTGTGACTTTATTCTGTTTGAGTTTTGACACTTCTTGTTTAGATCTTTTATCTTGTTTAACAAAATTAATTGTTTGAACATTTTAACATCTTTTCCCTTTTGTTTATCTGGACTTAGACATGTTCCACGTGATTGGTTAACATGTTTGGTCTTTTTAGGTTCAGAATTAAAGGTGGTTGAACTAGACTTTACCTTAACCTTATCAAATTGTTCATCCAGATTAACACAAGGAATTTTACCTTTTGATTTTGAGGTGGCCTCCTTTTGTTTAGTGCTAGATTTATTTGGTTTACATGTGGAATCTGGATCATTTACAAGAGGAGTGGACACCACATGATCCTTGATTGGATTATTATTTATTGGTTTACTTTTGGCATTCATCAAGGTCTCATGTGGTTGTGGAACCACTTTATAGCCAAAACTCTCCTCATTGTTGCGTTCTCTTACTAAGAGTTGGACAATGTGAGAAGAACTTGTCCAACTATGCAGTTTTTGTTTTAATGAATTTACTTCTACTTCCAAAATTGCTTTTTGTTTCTTAGTGTCTTCTAGGGAGTTTAAATAGAACTTGATGTCATTTGCTTGGTTAAAAGCTACAACTTCGGTTTCCCTAAGTTGTTTATTCAAAAGTTCTATCTTTTTTTATAACTGTGATCATTTTGTTTTAAAATTCTATTTGCTTCTATGCATAGTTGTAAATCATTTACTAAGCTATCATTGTGATCTAATAACCTAGCAAATTTTAAGTCTATGCTTTCCCTAAATTTATTACATTCAATACATGCATGACTATCAAATAATTGGTCTTTGGTACTTATCTGAGAGGGTGTAGTTGAATCAGCCATCAAACCAGAGTCTGACTTTTCTGGTTCTAGTCATTCTGAACATTTTGTGCTTGTCCCTTCTTCAGACAGGTGATCGACCACGTTTGTAGTTTCTTCATTATCTGACATCATGAGTTCCACTGCAATATCACCTTCGCTTGCTGAGTCATCATCTAAATCCTCAACACTAGCAATTTTGGATTCTCCCGGAGACAAAAACCAAATGCTCCAATCTTGTCCTTCGTCATCTTAAGCAGTCAAGGCTTTAGGATCCTTGCTCGACGAAGTAGGACTACTTGTGAGTTTATCCTGACGATTGAAAGATGAGATTGGGTTCCCATTTCCTGTCTTCTTGGGCTTCACACATTCATGCTTAAAGTGCCCCTTTTCCCCACAGTTGAAGCAGGTAACTTTGGTCTTGTCAAAACCAAAAGTTGTGTCCTTAGTGGCAATCAAGTTCTGTCCGGTATTCTTGACAAACTTCTTAGCTCTCCGGACAGTACTTGCTAAGGCCCACACGATGTCCATTCTCTCCAGCTCTGTCTCGTCTACCTGCTCGTAGTCCTCATCTGCCAGATGGTAGTTCCCAATTTTCCCAGCAACTAGCCCATCGTAGGAGTGAATGACAACTGCTAAGAGATCCATATGCTCCTTTGCTACCTCTACTGTCACATTCTCGAGATTCTCGGTCTTCAGTTTTGTAGCATTGGCTTAAGGTGCAATGTATTGGGTACCAGACGACCCTGACGTGTCAGATCCAAAAGTAATAGCTTGAGATGGATCAGTTGAACTCAACACAAATGCAGTTTGAAGTGGCGCTCCAGACGTTTTTGCTTGTGGAGTTGAGTTGTACAGTACCGGATTCCGATCATATGAAGACTTTTGGGCCTTGTACTTCATCCTCAACTCTTCCTCTCTCAGCTTCAGAATGAAATCATTGATATCTAACTTCGCCAGTAAATCATTCTGTCTGAGGTTGGATACAAAGGATACCCACTTCTCTGGCAACCCATCTACGAAGTTCGACACCTTGTCTTCCATATCTAATGCATCCCACAGCTTTTTTGCTTGCTTGTTCTCAGAAAATTAATGGAATATGTCCTTAGGAATTGATTGAGTTGGCAATGCATAAACTTTCTTCTCAGCATTGTACTTTACCTTTTGGCCATCAGTCATGCTGCCTAAGGTAAGTTTGACTCCATCTGCACCTACAGGCATGCTATACCCTGTCTCTATCGATTCCCACATTTTGGGATCTACTCCATTTAAGTAGATCTCGAATCTTTGCTTCCATTGTGGGTAATCATCTAATGTTATGAGCTTAGGGGGTTTGTTGTGATTCCCCACTTCATTTTCCAGAAGCAATAGATTCTGGATCCTAGAATTCCTCCCTGCGGTGAATGATGAATATTGGTCCTCCATTACTATCGACTTTGAACTTTAGAACAAACTTTTTTACTTGTGTGACTGAAGGAATGCGATTGAACACTTCGTGCGATTGAACAATGCGGATGGCTCAGACATGCGAATGAACCAATGCGGATAACTCAATCGTGCGAATAAACAGGTGCGGATGAACAATGCGAATAGGCAGTTAAGTCGTACGAATAGATGAATGACTGAGTCCAATCGTGCGTATGAGGGATGCGGATGAATTTAGTCGTGCGTTTGAGTCAATCGTGCGACTGAAGCTGCTGAATTTTGAGAATTCGAAGGTTTATGGTATTTTGATGCAAAAACACGAAATTCTCACAAACCCTAATTGCCGTATGCCGAAAAACATTAACTTTTTGACCTAGAGATGTCTAAAACACTGTTTGACACAAAAAGATTGCGTGTTTGAGTGAAAAACACAATATATATATAAAAACGCTTGAATCAAACGTAAATCAAGAGCGAAAGCTCTGATACCACTTGTTAGGACCATGTACGGGACGGAGTACTAACTGACTTACATGTATACCAACTCAAATAGTGTGGAATCCTATTTGATTGGCGATCCAATTAGTGAGAACGCACGTAGAATCGATCTTAGAATGAATCTAAACGTTTAGAACTATTGCAATACGATTCAGTGCGATTGATGAACTTGGAACAGTTCTATAAAGTCTCTGGACGGCTAAGGTAGGAGTAGGAGTCGAAATATTGAAAGTGTTACGTTTTTTAACGAATTAAGTGGTATTTATAGGTTAGGGTTCGTCAATCGTACGACTGGACCATTAGCATGGTTTAGTCGTGCGACTAAACATACGACTGAGTCAATCACACGACTGAAGGTTCAGTCGTGCGACTGAGTCATCCGTATGTCTAAGTTGTACGACTGATCAAGTCTCCTGGTTCAGTCGTGCGACTGGTCCATTAGCATGAAGTATTTGTGCGTATGGTCCATTAGCATGGTCCATTTGCATGAAAACTTTATATGACTAAGTTTGAATATGTTTCTCAATCATTACTTAACTAAGATCTATTCAAACAACCACAAACCTATATAGTTGGTTCAATATGCGTTAATAAACAATAAACATTGAAACATACACTGAAACATTCAACATTAAAATCATCAATCACATATTTTGTTTCATTCAACTCATAAACTTCATTTACATTTAGGACATGACAGACATATTACATTAAGATCATAAACTAAGTACATATGTATCAACAATCTTATCAGTTCTTTGTCTACCTGAGGTTCTTGTGGGGCCATAGTCTCTTGCACAGGACTTTTCTTGAACTGGTGAGAGATTAAGAACATGATTGCAGAGCCTTTTTAGTCTCATTTCCTCTTTTATTTGAAGAAGCAATCTTGCATCCTCTACTTCCTTATTCTCTCTTGACAATTCCATGTCAGCCAGTTCATTAAATTCCTCTAAGGGGAGGGATATGACATTATCAATATCATAGTTCCTGGTCTGTAAGTAAGTAATCCTGACTACCCTTAACTCTATTTTGAGTGTTTGGTTTGGGAGCAGCCCTGATTGTAGCTTCCATGAAGCCAGCAGACACAGTAAAGGAACTTTCTCCCTTTAGCTTCCTTTTCCCCTCTCTCTCCTCCTCTTAATCTCCTTAGGAGTCATTTTCCTTTTCCCTTTTTCACTCACAGACCTTTGTGACTCAGGGTGGAGAGAGCTTTGGCCTTTATTGCTTGGAGTAGCATCCATGCTCTGGCCATAGAGAGATTGAGATACACCTTCACCAACAGGTGTCTCGTCAAGGGAATGGACTTCTGAAGCAGTTGTAGGTGTGACAGGACACTCAGGTTCTATCATCAGGCCTTCAGTCGAGGTTTTCCCTTTGAAGCTAATCTCAGGGTCTGCCTTAACATCCAGTTGACTAATGGCATTGCCTGATTGCCTTTGTCTCCTTCTGAGGCTAAACTCTTTAGTAATCTTGTCTTGAATTCTTTAAGCCAACTTGTCAAGATTGGCTTGGGTTGACAAGTGGCATGTTTATAAGGTCAAGACCTTCATAGTAGTTCAAGGTCTGAAAGTTGAAGATTTCTTGCTGCCCTAGAACTCTTTGAAGAATAAGGGCTCTTCTGTTAGCATCATGCATCCACCCTATGATTTAGTTAGAAGTTCCTTGAGGTGGAGATGACATAGCCTTTGGTATGCCTTCCTCAAAAAGACTCTGAATGAAGGAGTCTATAGAGTCCACATTAATGTGAACTTGAGGAAGTTGCTGAGTATGAACAGTTACAAGTAAGAATGGTGAGTCTTCAATGTCCATACTCTGTAAGGATCTCCTAGGTTCTGTGGTTTAATGACGTTCCCCCCCTTTTTGGTAGCATCATACTCTTGCATAGGTGAGATAGGAGTTAGGTGAATCACATTCACAGGTTCTTGTGTTCCTGGTTGAGCTCTTCTTAAAGCTCTCCCAGCTAGTTTCTCCTTGAGATAAGAAATCTCAAGTTGCTGATCATTGACCCTATTGTGTAACTTAGTCACCTGAGATTCCAAGTGACTCACCTTAGAGACTAGATAGGTGCATGTTTTTGATAGTTTTTGCACCTTTAGTCTCAGATTCCCCTCCACTTCATCAAAAGATTCATCGGGGGGATGAGATAATTGAACCAAAGTCTTCAGTCTCACCACCAGCATGGTGTTCTTGGCTGTTATTTTTCCTCTGCTTACTGACTACTTCAGATAGAGTATCAGTGGGCTGAGTTGCCATGGTTGAGGTCTTAAAGATATAATCACTTGCATAGTGAAAGCCTCTTCCATATGGACCTCCTAAGCAGAGTCGAGAAGATCCACCTCAGTAGTAGGTAGATGATGTGGGTTAGACAAGGGAGAAGCAGGAGCACTCATCTCTCTTTGAGTTGGGGAAAAGTAGAGAGACTCATGGTACTCACTGAATCCTAAGTCTTCATTATCATAGAAATCAAGGCTGGGGTTTGGTTGGTTAAGATCTAATGGTTAGGGCTGGTAACTTTCCCCTGAAGATTGTTCACTAGAGTGTTGAGACTCAAAGTGAACGCTTAAGGCTATTGGGCTAGTGAGATCATCAAGCTGAGCATGAGGAACCGTAGCACTGATTCTTGAATAGATGGGAGTGGTTTGCTCCTCAAGGGAAGTGGGAGCTCCAGTGTGCACTTCCTTCTGTGTGGGTAGTAGTATGGGGGCTTGCATAGGCTGAGTAGCTTGTGTAGGAGTTCATTTGGTTTTTCTTTGGTAGGTGAGAATGATTTGTGGATGTTTTGGTGTTTGAGAGGTAGAAGGTGTGGGTTCAACACTACCTTGTGTTGCTAGGTTTTCATCTTGAGCAATGAGCTCTAACATTTTGGGGACAAGGGCTGTTTCTACCCAAGAAAAGCCAACAGTTGGCTTCTTAAAATTTTTAAAGATATCAAGCTTCATCTGTCCCAATTTAAGAATATTACTTGTTTCCCTCAACTGTGAGCCCAGTTCACATTTGAGAATGTGTTGAACATATCTAGGAAACATATAATACTCTAAGGAGTCCAAATTAGCAAGTCAATTTGTATAAACAAACTGAGAGTACCTGAACTTGACCCCCTGAACTATCCCATACACTATGAAGGAGAGATCTTCTGGAATCTGGTCCTAACCCCCATGCTTGTTGGACAAGATGTGGATGACCACATGAAGTAAGTACTTCCATTTGGAGGAGACCTTCCCTTTCCTGAAGGTCTTGACAAAAAAATCTCCCTCATAGCCCATCTGCTCAAAGGAATGGTTGACAACTTCTATGGGAAAAGACAATTCACTTTCCTCATCATCCAACTAAAGATGGGTGTTGATGATAGCTGCAGTGATGAAGATTGTCCTCCACTGCATTGTGGTAGACAGTGTCTTTTCCCCATCCACAATGACTACAAGACCATTTAAGGAATGGTGAATTATAACACAACAACACAATGAGAAGAGTGAGTTTGAATACTTAACAAATCAAATGGGGAACTAGAAACCAGCCACACCTTGATACTAAGTAACATAAGTAATAAAGAGTTTTGTAAATAGTTTACTTTTTGCTCAAAAAGTAGTTTTCTTGGAAGTCAAAAATCTTCTGAAGGTAACTTGTCTTCGGAAGTTTTGATGAAAAGCTTCCGAAGCCAAAATGACTTCAGAAGATATTCCTGAGAGTTTTGAAAATTTTGCTTCGGAAGAGAAATACGACTTGGATGTTTTATTTAAATAAGAATAAATCTTGCGAGTGTTAATTTGCTTCAGAAGAAAGTTTTCCTTGAAAACATACAAGTATTTAAGAGAAACGTTAAGTTTCAAAAGATATTCTAGAAATTTCTTCCGAAGGCAATTTTACTTAAGCAATTGTTTGTTTTAAAAGCATAAGTTTCCATCCACCATAATTACTATCTATGTATGCATACAAATAAGTCATAATTGGATACCAAAGGCCAAGTGTTGAGGCCCCTTTGAGATTGTAGAGTTTATATGAAGAGGCTGAAGCAACCCAAACACCCAAAGTCTTTCCTACATGCATGCACATGAGTACTGAAGAAAATTGCTTTGAAAGTTTCACACAAACAACTAAAATATTCTAAGTGTGAAATCTTCCGAAGCCAAGACCAATATCTTCCAAAGCCAAAGATGAAGTCTTCCGAAGCTTTAGAGACAAAGTCTTTCGAAGCCAACACTTGAAGACAGATTTCTTCCCAAGACATTTAGTATACATGCTTTATTTGATATACTTTACATAAAGTTGGACACCTTTCTACTGCAACTCTATAAAGTCACCAACTTTCATAAGTTGGTGAAAAGGTCCATACTTTTAGTAACTATACATTAAGGTCTTGAGTCTGTAACTTTCTACTTAATGTACTTTATCCTTTTTGTAATAGATAAGGATGTGAGCTATGGCATGTCATAGTCACTAGTCAAAAGGCAATATACTTTTTGACTTTACAATTGATTTTGTTTTGTGTCTAGTCAATTGTATCCAGCTGGCCTTCAAAGTATGGCCAGCTGTAGGATGTAGTATATGTATCTTAAGTACTTGTAACTTTCTTTTACACCTTGTAAGACTTGTAATAGAACTTGAGAAAGCAATATACTGCAATCTTGAAAACCATCTCCTTGTGTATCTTGCTATCTTGTTCTGTCTTATATTTACTTGTGTTCTTAGTGTCCTTAATTGAGGTTAACCAGTTTCACTATTTGATTAAGTTGAGTGTTGTTCATCAACTCTCCTCTTTGTGTTGTTGTGTTGTATTTGCATACCCTTCAACGGTCCTGCATTTGGTATCAGAGCTTTTAGGCTCTTGATATAAGATCTCACCATCTTAAGATCCCTCACACACACAAATACTTAACTTATCAAATGGCAGCCATTTCCAAATCTGATATGGAAACTGGAACCATGACAAAGTCCCCCCTCATCACTCTTGATGACTTTGACACCTGGTGCCAAAGAATGGAAGGATTCAATAGGTCTCTAGACTCAAGAATATGGGAGTCTGTTGAGAATGGACCTTACATACCCAGAACCTCTTCTGCTACTGGTGGTGGTATTATACCCAAGGCTGTGGCTAACTACTCTGATGAAGACAGGTTGAGAGTAGAGATTGACCAGAAGGCCATGACAGCCCTTCTGACTGCTCTTCCAAACTCTATGTACAAGGTTTTAAGATATGCAAAACAACTAAGCAGCTGTGGGATACATTGAAACTGATGTATGAGGTTCCTCTGAAGCTAAGGAGAAGAAGAAGGATCTGTTGAAGTAGCAGTTTGAAAATTTCACCTTCAAAACTGGTGAAACCATGACTCAACAATACTTCAGGTATGTTGAGATTATGGATACCCTAGTGGATGGAGGAGTTGCTCTTGAAAACAGTGACATTGTAAGGAAGTTCATGTCCTCACTTCCTAGGCAATGGACACACTACTGTGTGGTTATCAAGAGAATTGAGAATCTGAAAACTCTCACTCTAACAGAGTTGTATAGGATTCTCAGTGGCTACCAGATGGAGATGAACATGCAAGGTTCATCTACCAACTCCTACAATCAAATGGGTTCAGCCCTTCATGTGGTTGAAAGGAATAGCATAGAACCCCAACATCATCTCATATGCTACCCTGACAACTCACCAAAAGGTCCTTTCATCACCTTCCCTCAGACACCAAGGGAGAACTACACTCATGGAAGCCTATTCCAAGAGACAAGTTCTTCTCAAGCCTTTGTGTCCTCTGATGAAAGTTGTGGTAGCTTTCTTTTCACCCTTGAAGACTTGGACTGTATCCATCCAGATGATCTGGAGTATATGGAGATAGTCCAGCAGATGGCTCTTCTCTCTCATAGAGCCAAGAAGGTCTACAAGCGGACAGGAAGAAAGTTTCCCAGCAGTGCAGCCAGTGGAAAGTTTGGACGTGACAAAAGCAAAGTCAAGTGTTACAACTGTAACTTGATGGGTCACTTTGCCAGGGAGTGTAAGGCACCAAGAACAGATGGTGGCCATGCACAGTCCAGACCAAATTACACTGATAAAGCTACCACTGAATGATAAGCCAAAATAGCAAATGATAAGCCAAAGCAGCAAGCTGTAGTTCTGTCGAAGAAGGAGGCTTTGACTAGAGCTTTCAGGTGGAAGATGCTTCTCCAAACCAAGCACTAATGGAAGATCATGATGAAGCCAAGGTATTAGAACATCTCTGTACCCCTGAATGCATTGCTAAAGTAAACAAATACAAGTCTTATAACTTAGAAATAAGATCTGATCTTGAGTCCTTAAACATTTTAAAAACTGATTTTAGAAAGTCTGAAAGTGATTATAAACTAAAGATAGAGAAATTAGAAAAAACCATTTTAGTTCTAAAACATTAGCATACAAATTATAAGACTCAGATCAAAGATCTCATAACTAAGCTGACTGAGTGCCAAGTTGAGCTTGTGATCAGCAAAGCTAGGACAGAAAAGTGTGTTCTTGAAGAAGAAACCTTCAAGAACATGATATCCTCATCCCTACACAACAAGGTCTTTTATCAAAACAAGTAGGGACTGGGATAAAATGAGATAGCTACTTCACAAACAATCTTGTCTGTAAGATCACCTAGGTGTGGAACTTGTGAAGATGAGCTTCCTTGCATAGATCCTTTGAGTGAAGAGGATGACGAAGTGATAGTGAAGAATCTCTCTAAGAAGAGTGAAGAAGAGGATTCTAAGAATGGTCACTATCCTTTTGAGGAGAAGAAGAAGATTGTGATGACCAAGCCTATGAGGAAGAACTTGATCAGAAAGAACAAAAGAAAAGCTAGAAAGGCTCAAGAGATCAGGGCCACTTTTGATTCTAAGCAGAAACAAGTTTTTATCTCTGCATGATTTGAAGTGGTGAAGACTGAAGACATCAACCTAAACTCTTCTGTTAAGAGTTTTGGTTCATGTTCAAATCATCTCAGCACCAAGAAGAAGGCTGGTTTGTTGTGTACCACTACTACACACCCTGGACCATCCAACTCTAAGAACAGTTCTAACCCCAAAAGAACTGTCTCAGCATCTGCCAAGATGAAGGTGGAGAAGGGATGTGATCAATATTAGTCTTGTTTTCAGCAGAAAGCTCTTGGGAAGAAGAAAATGGAGTGTGTCATGTGTGAAAGCACTTCTCATCATGCTAAGGATTGTCTATACAATCCAAGAGGTACTCTTCATATGACCATGAAAAAGACTTCCAAGAGTTCTAAGAAGATTCTAGCTTCGGAAGGATCTATTACTGTTGCATTATCTTCTACTTCTTTTACTGAGCCCAAGACAAGTAAAGCTTGGGTTTACAAATGTAACTAACCTTTTCTTTGTGCAGGAACAACTCAAAACAAACAAAAATATTTGGATCATTGACAGTGGCTGTTCCAGGCACATGACAGGCAATAGGTCTCTACTTCAGAACTTTGAAATGATTGATGGAGGGCCAGTTGCTTTTGGAGGAGATGAAGGTGGTTACATTTCTGGAAGGGGCAAGGTCACAAATGGTAAGCTCAGCATTGAAAAGGTAAACTTTGTCAAGGAGCTTGGGTACAATCTTTTGAGTGTATCTTAATTTTGTGATCAGAGTCATAACATGCTCTTTAGTGAGCATGAGTGCATTGTTCTCAATCCCGGGGTGGTCATTCCTCATGAGCATATCTTGCTTAGAGCCCCCAGGAAATGGAACATGTACAAGATGGACTTGAAAGAAACATCTCCCTCTAGAGAAGTTTTAAGCTTTCTATCTAAAGCCAATAGTGATGAATCTTTCCTATGGCATAAAAGAATGTGCCATGTAAACTTTAAGAACGTGAATAAACTTATTAAGAATGATTTGGTACTGGAATATAAAAGAAAGAGTTTAAAAGTGATGATCATTGTGTTGCACACCTGAATGGGAAGCAACACAAGGTATCTCATAAGCGTAAGGAAAGAAATTCCATCATTACACCCCTACACTTGTAACATATGGATCTCTTTGGCCCCACCAGTGTAATAAGTCTAGGAAGGACCTCTTATTATTTGGTGATCACATATGACTTTACAAGATTCACTTGGGTTTTCTTCCTTAGAACTAAGGATGAGACCCCTGATATTTTGAAGAATTTCATCCTAAATTTTGAGAATCAATCTGATCACAAGGTCAATACCATAAGATGTGATCAGGGAACTAAATTCAAGAATCAAATCCTTGATACATTCTGTGATGAAAAGGGTATTACAAGACAATACAATGCTCCGAGGTCTCCTCATCAAAATGGTGTTGTTGAGAGGAGAAACATGACACTGATTGATGCTACAAGAACTATATTGTCTGACTCTAAGCTGCCTATCACCTTCTGGGCAGAGGCAGTCAACACTGCCAACTATTTTCAGAATAGAGTTTTAGTAGTTAAGACTCATGGCAAGACTCCTTATAAACTTTAGAACAAGATGAAACCTTTCATTGGTTTTCTTATGTCATTTGGATGTTCTTGCACCATCTTGAATACCAAAGATCAAATTGCCAAATTCGCTGAGAAAGCAGATGATGGACACTTCATTGGATACTCTTCTCAAGCTAAGGTTTATAGAGTATACAATCTCAGAACTAGAATTGTTGTGGAGTCAGCCAATATGACTTTCAATGAACACACACCGTGTGTGGCTGGTTCTTGTCCTGATTGGCTGTTTGATCTTGATTTAGTTACCCACTGTTTTAACAAATCTATTGACAATGTTTCAGGATCAATAGATATCTTACCTACAGGTGATCCTGATCCAAGATTTGAGCTTAGAAGACCTTCAAGCCATACATCTTCAGTTCCAATTGTAACTACTTCTACAAATAAGGTTTCTATCAGCACTATAATGACAAATTCAACTCATACATCTGAGATGCCTTCAAATTCTAGCTCAGAGGCTCTACAACCAGAAAAAGATACCTCAAATGCAGAAGAAAACCTTGGTGGTGGTGATAGTGATCAGGAATTTCTTGATGCTAATAACCACTCCATAGATGACAACATCAATGATGTCACACACTCATTGGATCAAGTCTCTCTTGATAAGTGTGCCGATGCAGTGGTAGATACATCAATGCCAGATCTAATTTTCTCTAATTTTGGTCTCTCTCAACAACTTGCTGTGATCCCTCAACTTAGGATCCACAAGTCTCATCCTACTACAAACATCATTGGAGATGTTGTCCCAGGGATAAGAACAAGAGGACAAACCCATGAAGAAAATGTTTGTCTTCACTCTTGTTTCTTATCTCAGATAGAGCCAAAGAAAATTGATGAGGCTCTAAAGGATGGATGTTTGGTTGAAGCTATGCAAGAGGAGCTACTTCAATTTAAAAGACAGAAAGTTTGGAACCTTTGTCCTCTTCCTCATGGGAAGACTACTATTAGAACCAAATGGGTGTTTAGGAACAAGAAGGATGATAGAGGCATTGTCATAAAAAAACAAAGCTAGACTAGTTGTTCAAGGATACACACAAGAATCAGGAATTAACTACATTGATGTCTTTGCTCCTGTAACAAGACTAGAAGCTGTTAGGATATTCTTGGCATTTGCTGAATCCAAAAACTTCAAGGTTTATCAACTTGATGTCAAGTGTGCTTTTCTTTATGGAGTGATCGATGAGGAGGTATATGTCAAAAAACCACCTGGTTTTGCAGATCTTAATCATCCTGATTATGTCTATAGGTTTGATAAAGCTCTTTATGGGTTGCATTAGGCACCCAGGAAATGGTTTGAGACTCTGTCTTAGTATCTCTACAAGCATGGATACAGAAGAGGTACTATAGATGGAACTCTCTTCATCAAAGGACAGGGAAATAACATAATGCTAGTTCAAATGTATGTAGATGACATCATTTTTGGATCAACTAATCCAAATCTCTGCAAAGACTTTGAGAAGCTGATGAAGGACAGATTTGAAATGAGTGCCATGGGGGAACTCAATTTCTTTCTGGGAATTCAAGTGAAGCAAGTTGAAGATGGCATCTTCATTAGAAAGCCAAAGTATGTTTAAGACATACTCAAAAGGTTCAACATTACTGACTGTAAGATTGCTAAGACACCCATAGCTAGAAACCACTCCCTTGGACCTGATCTTGTGGGGGAGTGTGTAGATGAACACTTATATAGGGCTGTGATTGGGTCTCTTATGTATCTTACAACTAGCAGGCCTGATAATATGTTTGCCACATGTATTTGTGCAAGATATCAAGCCAACCTTAAGATGTCTCACCTTATCATTGTCAAAAGGATTCTAAGATACCTAAAAGGTGCTTCAACACTTGGTTTATGGTATCCTAAGAATTCTGACTTCAATCTATATGCTTATACAGATAGTGATTATGGTGGTTGCAACATGACTGCAAAG
>BJCM01267906.1:0-26907 GCA_018326385.1 Flaveria bidentis
TGTGGTGAATATGAATATGTATATGAAGGTATGATGCATGATATTATGATGCATGATGTTTATGATGATATGTGATGGTATATGCTATGTATGATGATGCGTGATGATATTATGCTTATGTATGATATGTTTTCTTATGTTCCTTACTACGTATTATGATGTGAATTTACATGGTGTGATTATGATAATGGACGTAAAGTATTATCTTAACAAAGTGAAAGATTTAAGATAATGAAAGTGGAACATAATTAATGAACGAATGAAAAGTCTTGCAAGCAAATAAAAGGAGGTTCACAACCCAATGAGAGTTGTTAGCTCAACCGTGTGTTTACAGCGTGTGATCTTGGCTAACCCTTAATGGTTCACACACAGGAGGAGTTAGTCTATACGACTACTCCATATGTGTGATACGTGCGATATGGGGTCCTTGTTGCTTAACCCTAGATTATATAGCTTTGTGCTCAAGAGGGAGGTTAAGTACATGACAGGACCTAGATAGAAGTCTAAAGATAATAAATGTACGAAAAGTGCGATAAGTACGAAACATGTGAAACGTGTGAAATGTACGAAACAAACGATGATGAAGATAATAATTATTACCTTATTGTACGTATGATGTGTGATCATGTGCGATAGTAAAGAAAATGTTCTAACGAATGAAAGGTAATATAATGTGTTTGCAAAACTAGAACTCACTCATCAACGCTGACTTTTATGTATTTTCCGGTTGGCGAGTAAATGTTGCTGAGGATGGCACGAGATGTCTACTTGGCTTGTTTTGGATGGCATCCATTTTATGTTGCGATAATGTTTTTGCATTGTAATACGAACAAACGATATTTTGTAATGAATGTTGTTTTATATTGCAAAAGCGATTATTTATATGAAATGAAATGGTTGTTTAAAATGATTCCACTGCAATGTTTTAGTAAAGTTAATGTAAATTATATATTTTATGTATGATGATTGACCAGCTGTGACCGTCCCGGAAACGGGACCTTACATAATACAATCATTAATTCATGCAACCACGGTAACAATGATAGATCTATTGGTTTGACAAACCCACCCCATTTGTTTAGTCGCTTGGTGATTGGAACCAGAATCATTCATTCTATAAGACTTTACCAAGTCAATTCAGTCATTAGGATTGATTGTGTTGGTTTGTCTTTTATGTTACACTATTGCATTATACGTCTTGACATTGTCATGTGAATTGAAATGTTTTCAAGCTATTTAATCAATCTATATATGTATTCAAACCTGTGATTACTCACCGGCTAATTCATTAGCTGACCAATTACTTTTTCATATGATTTAAGGATGAAGATTAGTGGACTTCTAAATGCACACTTAGGATATGGACTTAGTGAAAGTTAAAGACAAATTTCATTATGTTATTAAATGATTGTATTGTATTGTATTGATTATTATTATTCAATGAATATAACATTTAATATTATTTCAACTTATTTAATTCCATGAGCTATAAACAATCGATTCACCTTTGTCCGTCCCGATGATTCCACCATCGGTCGGGATGTGACAATGCTTGTATAATCTTTTCTGTCTCCTTTCTTCTTTGATTTGAAGGAGCAACCTTGCATCCTATGCTTCCTTCTTTTTCTAGACATCTCCATGTTAGCCAATTCATTTAGTTCTTCTAAGGGGAGAGAAATGATGTCATCAACATCATAGTTCCTGGACTGTAAGTAAGTAATCCTGACTGCCTTTAACTCATCATTTTGAGTAATCCTGGTCTGTTGTTGTTGTTGTTGTTCTTAGAACCGAATCTGAAAACTCCGCACCTATCAACCACATGGGTTATATTTCAAATGGAGTCTTACAATCTTTCATGTAGACGTGGGAGACACCTTTTTTTCATATGTCTTCTTGTACTCCTTCAACACTATCTTTACTATACCTACATTTGTGTTTCCAATACCCTAACGTGAACCTATATATTTTTAAGAATAAGAATTAATATTTAAAAATAAAATTGATACAAAATAATAATGTAAACTAAAGTTAATAACTTGAAAATCAAATTAATGGAAAGTATACAGCTTGAGTGTGAAGTTTGTTGAACTAACTCATCATTAAATTTAAATCCTTCCACTTTGAATTACTAGGTTGACGAATTGGTTGCTTCCACCAATGAGCATATTAAACTGTTCAAGAACTCAAACAAAAAATGAGTTGACCTTTGGTTGATTTATGACGCTAGAGTCTCCACAAATATGAACTTAGCCTTGGCCAATGCTACTTCCTCACGGTCATTCCACAACTTACGAGCCCCCCGTTTTAAGAACTTTCCTATAATTTCAATGGGAGCCTCTTCTTCTTCTTCTATGTCTAGTTGTTTTTCTTCTTGCTCGTATTTATCATCTTCTTGTTCTTCCTAATCTTCATCAGAAGTTTGTTCAACACAAGCTAGGTTACGAAACTCGGTTTTGGTAGTAGGGGTTTGTGTCATGATATTCATAATGGTAAAAAGGTGATTCTTCAGTGTGGTAGAAATGTGAATTGACAAATTTGAACGTGCATATTTTTGTAGTGGTTGATATTGTGGGTTATTTTCATAAGCCTTCTTGTACTCCTGCGACGCTATCTTCATTATACCTACATTCGCGTCTCAAATACCCCAATGATGACCTAATATATTCTTTAGAATAAAAATTAAAAACTAAAAAACGATATAAAATAATAAATTGAACTAATATAAAATATAAATAATAACTTGAAAATCACATTAATGAAAATAATATCGCTTGAATGTGGAGTCTCTTAAACCTACTCATCTTCAAATTTAAATCCTTCCACATTGAATTACTTGGTGGATGAATTGGTTGCTTCCACCAACAACAATATTAAGATGGTTGTTGATCAATTAATGATCCTTTCTTCAAAGGAATTTAGGAGTTTCCATACTAAGATGGTTGATCAATTAATGATCCTAGACTATTTGCCATTGTGACAATACTTTTCAACTTACCTGTGAATAAAACATCTCTGTCTTGAGTGTTTGCAGTCATGCTTTTTGCACTAGATCCACACTGGCATGTCTTATCTTCAGTGCATTCCTAAACTTCTTTTGCACTCTTGAAACTTGCAAGTTATAATACAAGATCTTCCAATAGTGATATAAGTCTTGTTTTTCTTGACATAAGTCCAATTTTCCATTATTGTCTTGTCTTTCTTGACATTAGGTTGCGTGTTTGTAGTTGGTTTAATCATTTCTTAAAGTCTAGTTGTTTCAAGTATGGTTTCCATTCAAATAGACCAGACTACAACTCATGGATTTCAATATGAAACATTAGAAGTGGGATAGGGATCCTACTTCTTTATGTATTATATTTCATTAGTACTTCTAGTTCCTTGTGTTATCGTATCTACTAACTTTTATTAGATTTTCTTGTAAAACTCTATTTATTGAAATTAACCATATATTTTAATGGTTTTGTTTCTTTCAAAACCAATGTTTGATTCAAAATTTGAATTTCTAGTAAGGAATGAATCCATCAAAATTCTAAAAAAACAAAATCTTAATGGGTATAGAATTCGAAAAATAAATTTCATATTCAATTGGAATCGCAAACCTATGATATGAATCTTAAAGTGTGATTCTGACTTAGGTAATGACTGGAATTGCACCCATGGAAAAAATTACAAATGGATTAGATCCTTCTAATAATGCAAGTAACTCAATGTAGATGATTGATTTCAACTTTTGTGTCTTCAATTCTTTAGTGATCAATGAACATTCAACAAGAATGGCCTATTGAGAACAAACTGGGTTCATCGAAACCAATTCTCAACATCCATGTTCAATGGATAAGAACATATCATTTGAATTAGTTTGAGTTTGTATTCTAAATTGGAAGGATATCATATATGTCCCTACAAACTTTATAAATCTAAATATCATATATGTCCTTTAAAAGTAGTTAAAATTTCAAATCTACCCATTTTATCAAAAACCAATTTTAAATATGACCATTTAACCCTTACTTTTTAAATTTAAAACTTTATATTTCCAAATTACCCATTTTCAATCAATTTCTTGTTTTGCTACATTTGCATCTTATGATAAATCTTTTGGTTGATATGATAGTAATTTATAGGTGATTGCTTTAAAAGTCTTTTTATAATTTGAATGTTATAGATTGTGATATATCTTTTGGTACAATTGACAAAGCGTTCATAACAATCTAACTCAAATCTCATTAGTTTTGTCTAATTTTGAATCAAACTCATTTTTATCAGTTTGACCATTTTGGTTGTTCGAAAACAAAAAGGCCAGCTCCAAATTTGAATGTTGTAGATTGTCTATATTGCAGTCAAGAACTTCACAAATTGTTTTTGTAGGAATAGAAATTCATTATAATCGTTTTGTGATCATCTATAAATCCATCAGAGTAAATAAAATGAATTTGTGTTTATCTATAAATCCATACTTTGAATGCAAATGGCTTGCAAACTATGGTAACCATGGTTTCCTTTCCTATCACGTTGAAGCTTACATCTTGGAAGACACAAATTGAAGCCCTTATACATGGTCTTGGTTTCTACAAGTTCGTCGATGGAACACACCCACCACCCTCTCTAGTTACAACATCGAACGACACTACAACCCAACATAAGGATTATGATGTTTGGTTCAAGCAAGAAAGTCTTCTTTTTAGAGCTATCGTTAGAAGCCTTTCCACATCAATCATCCCTTGAGTTACGAATGCTTCATCATCTCATGAAGCATGAAAAATTCTCTCAAATACTTTTTCCTCTCTGTCAAGAGGCCACACCAAACAATTACAATACCGCCTTAAGCAATGCACAAAAGCATCGAATCAAAGCATCACATATTACATGCAATTAATTTAAACAATCACTAATGAGTTAGCAATTATCGTGAAGTAGATAGATGTAAAAGTTATCACTGATACAATAATTGCAAGGTTAGATTCCACACCATATAAAGCTATTCTTGAAGCGAATGCAAGGGACGCTCATATACCCTTCAATAAGTTGCATGAAAACTCATAAATCATGAGTTATCTCTAACTTAGCATTGGCTGGAATACACCAACCAACCATAATGTTTATGACCCACACTTGAACTAACAACAAATCTTAGAATAGCCGTCACTATTCTAAACCCAACCCTAAGTTTGGCATACTTCCCACACTTACAACTAGTTCATTAGGTAGCTCTAAACCTTTCCTTAGGAAGTGTTAGTGGTGTCATACCAGTGGTCATTCTGTCACAAATTGTGAGGTCTTCAAAAAGATACATCCACAAATATCTATACCTACTTTTAAGCAACATGTTTCACATTCATATGTTCATATGATAGGAGCCTCATACCAAGAGCCATATAATAAATGGCTCTTTGATAATGATGCACCACATCATGCCACAAATGACCTAAAGAACTTATCCTTACATGCACATATGACGGATCTGAGGAGCTCTTTATCAGAGATGGTTCGTCGTTGACTACAAGTCTATTGGTTCTCTTATAATCCCTACATCTACTAATCCTTTAATATCAAGAAATATGCTCTGCGTACCTTCTTTATCTCATAATTTTATTTCTATCTCTCGTATTTGTCAAGACAATAACTTTCTAATTGAAACATTCTCTTTTGTCTTCATTATCAAGGATAAAAACTCAAAACTTTCCCACCTCAAAGGCATGGCCACCCATGGCATCTATGAGCTATAATCACCATCTCGGCCTACCATGTTCTCCGTCCACAAGACACACTCGAAGATATTCTAAGTCTTTCGGGCACATGAGCTCTGTTTGGGCGGATGAGCTTTCAGGCGCATGAGGGTCACTTAGGCGCATGAGGAAACTTTCAGGCGCATGAGCCCTATTTATGCGCATGACCAACACTTAACCATTTCAGGGCAATTCTAGGCGCATGGACACTATGCAGGCGCATGAGTGCCTAGGCGCATGAGCTTTCCTGGGCGCATGAACACTTAGTCAAATTTTGCCTATTTCTATGTATGTGTATAACATCATCATACACATACATAGCCAAAAATCAACCCCACCCGCAACATACACACAAAAAGCATACGGGTGAAAAATCCATTTTTATAAAAATATTCATACATGCATTTCCAGCCCCAAAATCATATAAAATCAGTAAAAAGGGGGTTCTAGAACTCACCTTAGAAGCCTCTTTGGGTAAGACTTCCTAAAAAACCCGATTGCTACAAGTTCTCACCTAGAAAGCCACTTGAAACACATACCCGAACACATACAAACATACATAAGCACACATTTGAGGATAAAACTGGCTAAGAACACTCAAAAACCATGAAATCTTACCTTGAATTCGAAACCGAAACATTCTACTTTCTCTCTTTCTTTTTCTCAAAAACCCGAAAGAAATGGGTGTGCAGGAGGTGATGGGCGGCCATCACCTTTTACTTACCAACTTTTCCAACTTTTGTCCTTTTTGACACCTTTAGTCCCTCCACTTGAGCTTTATTTCATTTCTTTCATTTTTCTTCACTTTATTCTTCTTTCTTTGGCTTCAAAGAAAATAACCGGGTGTTACAATTCCAACCCCCTTATATAGGTTTCGTCCCCGAAACCTATTATTCCTCGAACAAACATGGGTAATGCTGTCTCATCTCTTCTTCAGTCTTCCACGTAGACTCAGATCCCTTCATGTGCTTCCACTGTACACGCACAAGAGGAACCATTTTATTCCTTAACCTTTTCTCTTTATGATCAATGATCACCACTGGTTTCTCCACATAATTGAGCCATTCATCTACCTCAATATCCTCCAGTGGAACAATCATATCCTCGTCTGCTAAACACTTTCTCAGATGAGATACATGGAATGTCAGTTGAATCCCACTTAACTCATCTGGTAGCTCCAATCTATAGGCCACCTCTCCTACTCGAGCAATGATTCGAAAATGCCCTATGTATCTCGGGCTCAACTTGCCCCGCTTTCTGAACCAAATGATACCTTTCCAAGGTGAGATCTTCAACATGACTCTATCACCCACCTGGAATTCAATCAATCTACATCTCTTATCAGCATACGACTTTTGCCTATCTTTAGCTGCCTTCATAAAGGCTTTGATCCTTTCCAGCTTCTCAGTCGTAGCCTCGACCACTTCGACGCTCCCTAACTCTTTATGGCCAATATCGCCCCAACACATGGGCGTTCTACATCTCCTACCGTATAGCATCTCATAAGGGGGCATACCAATACTGGCATGATAACTATTGTTATATGAGAACTCAGTTAACGGTAAGTGGTCATCCCAACTTCCTCAAAAATAAATGACGCATGCCTGAAACATATCTTCCAGGGTCTGAATAGTCCTTTCTGACTGACCATCCGTCTGAGGATGATAAGTCGTGCTAATGTGTAACCTCGTCCCCATTGCGTCGTGGAATTTCTTCCAAAATTTAGATGTAATCCGGGTGTCACGATCAGACACAATAGACACCGGCACACCATGACGAGTTACAATCTCTTTAATAAACAGATCCGCCAACCTCTTGGATGAATATGTCTCACGGATCGGTAGGAAGTGAGCACTCTTCGTCAAACGATCAACTATAACCCATATAGCATCATACCCTCGCACGGTACGCGGCAGCTTCGTAATAAAATCCATGGTTATATGCTCCCACTTCCACTCCGGTATATCCAAAGTTTGGATCTTCCCATACGGCTTTTGGTGCTCGGCCTTCACTTGTAAACAAGTAAGGCATTTACTCACATACTCCACCACATCACGCTTCATACCCGACCACCAATAATCTTTCTTCATATCTTGGTACATCTTCGTAGCACCGGGATGAATAGAGTACTGAGTTTTATGAGATTCATCCATAATCTTCACGCGTAGATCCCCAAAACAAGGAATCCACATTCGTCCGAATTGGGTTCTAACACCGAGTATGTTTTTACCCAACTCCGCGACCATACCTCTCATTCTTTCAGAGTTAAGATGATATAATTTCAATGCCTCATCTTGAAACTCCTTGACCTGCTTCATTACATCAGAGGTCATAATCAACTGATACGCCTTCACCCGAATCGGCCCGGGTCTCTCCTTTCGGCTAAGGGCATCCGCCACCATGTTGGCTTTGCCCGAATGGTAATGGATCTCGTAATCATAATCCTTTATGACCTACAACCATCTCTTTTGCGTCATGTTCAAGTCCTTCTGCTCGAAGAAGTACTTCAAGCTCTTGTGGTCAGTGAATATGGTACACTTCGTCCCATACAGGTAGTGCCTCCCAATCTTCAATTCAAAGACCACAACTGCTAGCTCTAAGTCATGAGTAGTAATATTAACCTCATGAACTTTTAACTGTCGGGATGCGTAGGCTATAACCTTTCCTCTCTGCATCAACACACATCCCAACCCCAAGTAGGAAGCATCTGAATAAACCACCAAATCTTTGCTTCCATCAGGTAATGACAAGACAGGAGCTTGAGTCAACCTCGCCTTTAACTCCTCGAACATCTTCTCTTGAGCTTGACCCCATACAAACTTTACATCCTTACAGGTCAACTTGGTTAGTGGAGAAGCAATCTTAGAGAAGTCTTGAATAAACCTCCTATAATAGCCCGCCAATCCTAAGAAACTACGAATCTCGGATGGCGTCTTTGGCGACTTCCATTGCATCACCGCCTCCACCTTTGTCGGGTCTACCATAATTCCCTCAGGATTCACTACATGACCCCAAGAATTGAACTTCGTGCAACCAAAACGCGCACTTGGAGAACTTGGCGTACAACTTCTCCTTTCTCAACGTCTCCAAAACCTCCCGAATGTGACCGACATGCTCTATCTCGCTCTTGGAATATATCAAAATATCATCGATGAACACAATCACTGATTTATCCAACATCGGCCGACACACTCGGTTCATAAAGTCCATAAAAGCAGCTGGCGCATTGGTCAAACCAAATGACATAACGAGAAAATCGTAGTGACCATAACGCGTGTGAAAAGTTGTTTTAGGGATATCCTGTTCTTTCACCTTCAACTGATGGTAGCCAGATCGAAGGTCTATCCTCGAGAACCAACTGGCACCTTGGAGCTGATCAAACAGGTCATCGATCCTTGGCAACAGATACCGATTCTTCATTATCAACTTGTTTAGCTCATGGTAGTCTATACACATTCTCATGCTATCGTCCTTCTTCTTTACAAATAAGACCGGAGCACCCCAAGGAGAGATACTCAGTCTGATGAACCCTTTATCAAGAAACTCCTGCAATTGCTCCATCAAATCCTTCATCTCAGTCGGAGCCAACCGATACGGTGCCTTAGCTACAGGTTGGGCACTCGGTATCAGGTCGATCTGAAACTCGATCTCACGGTCAGGTGGCACTCCTGGTAAGTCTTCGGGAAACACGTCCGGAAAGTCACACACAACTGGTAGATCAGTCAGTTGTGGTGTTGGCGTATCCATATCCTTCACGTAGGCCAAGTAGGCACTACACCCACGCCTCATGCACTTTCCCGCCACCGCCATCGAAATCACTTTTGGAATCATCGTGACTCGGTCGCCATGAACCGTCAACGAACTCCCGTCAGGCGCTGTCAATCGAATCATCTTCTTACGACACACAATATTCGCCTCGTAGTCTGCCAGCCAATCCATTCCTTAGACTACGTCAAACCGGCCTAAGGTTATCACAAATAGTCTAACAAGAAACTTGTGACCTTCTATTCTACGTCACAACCTTTTATCATCTCAGAAATCCTGGTAGACTTACCTATGGCAGTTTCTACATCGAAGGGCGTATCTATACTCCTACTACTAACATGCAACTTATCACCGAAAGCAGTAGATATAGAATTCTTACTAGCACCAAAATCAAATAACACAGAAGCTAGAGTTTGGTTTACTAGAAACGTACCTGACATGACATCGGGGTCCGTCCTAGCCTCCTCCTACGTCATCGTAAACACTCTAGCGCTCGCCCTCGGTCCATCATCTCCAGTCTTCTTCACCCCCGAACCCCCAACCCTCGGCTTCTTATAGTCTCTACTCATGTGACCCTCTCCACCATAGTTAAAACATCTGACCGAACGACAGTCCTTCGCTATGTGCCCCGTCCTCCCACATTTGAAGCATAAGTTCAATCCCATCCTACATTCTCCGATATGCTCCCTTCCACATTTGCCACACTTCTTCGACCCCACACCAGATGTGACCACACGGTGGTCATCCACCTATGCACGCTTGTTGTTCGTCGGGACACCACCCCGTCCAATCATCTTCCCATTCCAATTCTGGTCTCCACCATTCTTCTTACTCACCTCAGCCACAACCACAGTTCTTTCATCATACAACCTCCCCGCCAAGTCAACCACCGACCTAAACGTGCTCGGTCGGGCAGCGATCATGTGCCTACGGACATCCACCGGCAGACCCTGAATATACCTCTTGATCTTTAGTGACAAGGGTGTCACTTGATCCGGCACCAGACGTGCCATCTCGTTGAACTTGGTGGTGTATTGCTGATGGGTCATAGTCCCCGCCTCCAACTGCAGGAACTCCCTCTCAACTTTGTCCATCTCACAGTGAGGACAGAACTTCTCAATCACAAACCTCTTTAGCTCTGCCCACTTCATCCTTCCTATCGCCCGACTACCCTCGGCTTGGATGATATTATCCCAGCAGCACAAAACCGAGTCCACAAATGAGTGAGCAGCAAACTTTACCTTTTGATCTTCCCGAAACTCGCTAATGTCGAGTACCGCCTCCATCTCTTTTACCCATCGGTGAGCAGCAGCAATAGTGCCATTCCCATCAAACGTTGAGGGCTTGCGTCTCATAAATGCCCCATAGTTACAACCTCGTGCCGCCTCCTGCACAGGCTCTTCTTCCTCCTCTTCATCATCGGAGAGAACCGTCTCAGTTTCCGGTTGCTCACGTCCTCCCAAGGACATGTTCCTCTCCTTTATCTCTCATTCTCGTATGGCCTTAATCACTTCGGTCATCACAGATGGTAGGATCATCTACATGACGTGATGAACTTCTTCCACCACCGCATCCTTCACCGAGGCTCTCAGGTTAGAATCTCGTCTCCGCCCTCTGGATAAGGGGTCTCGGGTTCTTCATGAACCACCTTTTCGGCCCTAGTCCTTCCTTTTGTAGCCCGTGGTTCAGCACCACGTCCACCACGACCTCCACCTCTAGAAGCCTTCGAAGATCTACCACCGGCCATCCTCTACACACACTATAAGATTCAAACACTAACACGGTCATTCAAGGGAACAACTTAGTTTATGTCAAGTATAGTAAGTCCCTAATTACAGTGGCTAGTTGTGATTAGCCACTTACTTTACTCTTCATACCCCAAGCCTTACCTATCCTGACTACATCAGTATCTAAATCTACAACCAGCATATAAACCACATAACATGTGCGCACATAATACCGGTAACCATTAAGAAAATACCTGATGGCACACAACTACTTGGACTGGCATCCCTTCCCTTTCCGTCTCATTCTTAGTTTAAGTTTAGGTTTATTTTGTAAATTTACCCGTTTCACTTAAACTTTGGCTCTGATACCAACTTGTAAGGCCCCGTTCTCGGGACGCTTACAACTAGCCAATCATCGCACATAAAACATATAATTACATTAACTTAAAGAAAACATTGCAGCAGAAACATTAAAACAAACATTTCATTTCATTTTAAAAGCTTTTGCAAAATAATATATTATTATCAAATTACAAAATATTTGTCATATTACATCACAAAAGCATTATAACAATGGATGCCATCCAAAATAAGCCAAGTAGCCGTCCCGTGCCATCCTCAGCAACCTTACCTGCCAACTGGAAACACATAAAAGTCAGCATTGTTGAGTGAGTTCTAGTTTTAAAGTAAAACATACTTTACTTCCGTTTCAAACCATTCTTTACTTTTGCATGTGGTCACACATCATACTTACACATAGATAATATCATCATTGTCTTCATCATTCATTTGATAACTTCCATTTGTTCATCGTACGTCATTCTCATTCACTTTCGTTCACTTTCATATATGACTTTCATTCGTGCGTTCATCTTTACTTCTTTACATTCCATACCAAAACCATAAACTTTACCCCACCTTCATGCCTAAAGCGGGTACTAGGCCGAGGTCTATCATAGACCCCTAGTCATGGCGCTCAGTGGCCTAACCACAGTTCCTAGGGTAAATTCAGGTGTATCATTGTCATGTGCTATACCCCACCGTCATGCATAAAGCGGGTACTAGGCCGAGGTCTATCATAGACCCTCCGTCATGGCGCCTGGTGGCCTGACCATAGTACCTAGGGTAAGCGACAAAGGTTCTATACAAATGGTCGGTCATAAAGACGGACCCGGTGTGCATCCTTCTGGGGTAGCTAACCCACACACCGTTGAACTAACACCCTTCATTGGGCGTGTTTCCACATACAAGGCTTGCAAGACTTACTTTACTTTCCTTTGTTCATTAATGCAAGCATTCATTCTTTACATTCCCCTTTTCATTATCTTCCACTTTACGTTACATAATACTTTCATTTCATACATTAACATTCAATGTAAAGCCACTGGAAAATAATCATACATAATAAGAAACATCAACCTAAACATACAAACATCACCGTACACGGCACCATCATACATACATAACATACATCATTCATAAAAACATGCATAAGCATCAATCATACATCATCATCATGCCCATCATAACGTCTATGACCTCAAAAGTCAACTTATACGAACCTCCGGGAACCTCCCAAGTCAAAACCTACGTCTGCACTTTCGCTCGAAAGTTAGAAATTAAACTGTGTTCTTTTGGGCGTATGATCCCTATTTGGGCGTATGGACCCTATTCATGCGCATGAGAACACTAAGGCGAATGAACACTATGGGCGAATGAACACTATGGGCGAATGAACACTATGGGCGAATGAACACTATGGGCGAATGAACACTTAGGCGTATGGGCTTCCAGTCGCATAGCCTTCAGTCGCATAACTTTCATGAGTATGAACCTCAGTCGCATGGCATTCAGGCGCATGGTCTTCAGTCGTATGACTCCTAGTCGTATGACATTCAGTCGCATGCCTTCTAGGCGTATGAGCTTCAGTCGCATGCCATTCGGCTGTATGGCCTCCAGTCGCATGCTATTCGGTCTCATTGCTTCTAGTCGGATAAGCCCTAGCTTATGCAGAATGTTTTCCTCATCGAACCTAATCTGCAATTTTTGGCCTCCAAACCCTCTCAAACATGTTCTAAGCTTAAATAAATCATCCTAAACCTTAGAAACACCTACCACAACACCATTCAAGCACAACCAAGCCCGAAATCAAACCCCACCCAAATCACACACATACCCATACACATACATACGGGATTTACACCCAACTCAACCAAAAACGATTTGCCATGTGTTCCAGCCCCAAAATCAGTTGAATATGTGTAAAAGAGGGGTCCTAGAACTCACATTAACACCCCTTTTGAGTATAGCTTCCTACAAACCCGCTTGCCTTCGACTTTTGCACTTGATTCTTCAAGAAACCCTTGGTTTTGGGTCCTTTCTCCTCTCTTCTTCTCTTTGGACGAATAGAAAAGAGTATGGGAGAGGGGTGTGGGCAGCCATGTCCCTTTTATACCCCCACTCTTCCAAAGATTTTCCCGTTTTGGCAAGATTGGTCCCTCAACTTGGGCTTTATTTCTTTTCTTTCTCTTTTTCTTCTTTCTTTGGCTTCAAAGGAAATAACCGGGTGTTAAAGTCCACCCCCTTATATAGTTTTCGTCCCCGAAACCTGTTATTCCTCGAACAAACCTAGGTAATGTTGTCTCATCTCTTATTCAGTCTCCCACGTAGACTCAGATCCCTTTCTGTGCTTCCACTGTACGCGCATAAGTGGGACCACTTTATTCCTCAATCTCCTCTTTTTACGGTCGATGATTGCCACTGGTTGCTCCACATAATTGAGTCGTTCGTCTACGTCGATATCTTCCAGTGGTACAACCATATCTTCGTCTGCTAAACATTTCCTCATATGAAATACGTGGAATGTCAGATGAATTCCATTTAACTCATCTGGTAACTTGAATCTATAGGCCACCTCTCCTACACTAGCAATGATTCAAAAAGGCCCTATTTATCTCGGGCTCAACTTGCCCCGCTTCCTTCACCGAATGATACCTTTCCAAGGTGAGACTTCCAACATAACCTTGTCACCCACCTGGAACTCAATCGGTTTACCTCATTTATCAGCATACGACTTCTGTCTATTCTTGGCTGCCTTCATGAAGCCTTTAATTCTTTCTAGTTTCTCAGTCGTAGCCTCGACCAATTCTACGCTCCCTAACTCTTTATGGCCGATATCACCCTAAAACACGGGTGTTCTGCATCTACTACCGTATAGCATCTCATAAGGAGGCATACCAATACTAGCATGATAACTGCTGTTATTTGAGAACTCAGCAAACGGTAAGTGGTCATCCCAACTTCCTCCAAAATCGATGACTCATGCTTAGAGCATATCTTCCAGCGTCTAAATCGTCCTTTCCGACTGACCATCTGTCTGAGGATGATAAGCCGTGCTAATATGTAACCTCGTCCCCATCACATCGTGGAATTTGTTCCAGAAATTAGATGTAAAATGGGTGTCACGATCAGACACAATAGACACCGGCCCACCATGACGAGTTACAATCTCCTTAATGAAAAGATCAGCCAACCTCTCGGATGAATAAGTCTCGCTGATCGGTAGAAAGTGGGCATTTTCGTCAAACGATCAACTATCACCCATATAGCATCGTACCCTCACGCGGTACGCGGTAGCTTCGTAATAAAGTCCATGGTGATATGTTCCCACTTCCACTCCGGTATATACCATGGTTGGTTCTTCCCATACGGCTTTTGGTGCTCGACCTTCACTTGCAAATAAGTAAGGCATTTACTCACATACTCCACCACATCACACTTCATACCCCGCCGCCAATAGTCTTTCTTCATGTCTAGATAAATCTTTGTGGCACCGGGATGAATAGAGTATCGATTCTTATGAGCTTCATCTGTGATCTTCACATGTAGATCCCCAAAACGAGGAATCCACATCCGCCCGAATCGGGTTCTAACACCAAGTGTGTTTTCACCCAATTTAACGACCAGGTCTCTCATTCTTTCAGAGTTAAGTTGATATTCTTTCAATGCTTCTTCTTGAAACTCCTTGACTTGCTTCATCACATCAGAGGTCATGATCATCTAGTAAGCTTTCACCCGAATCAGCACAGGCCTCTCCTTCCGGCTAAGGGCATCCGCCACCACATTGGCTTTGCCCGGATGGTAATGGATCTCCAACCATCGTTTTTGCCTAATGTTCAAATCTTTCTGCTCGAAGAATCTTCAAGCTCTTGTGGTCGGTGAATATGGTGCACTTCGTCCCATACAGGTAGTGCCTCCAAATCTTTAATGTGAAGACCACAGCTGCTAGCTCCAAGTCATGAGTAGGATAGTTAACCTCATGATCCTTTAATTGTCGGGATGCATAGGCTATAACCCTTCCTCTTTGCATTAACACACACCCCAACCCCTAGTAGGAAGCATCAAAATAAACCACCAAATCTTCACTTCTATCAGGTAATGACAAAACAGGAGTTTGAGTCAACCTCGCCTTCAATTCCTCAAATGCCTTCTCTTGAGCTTGACCCCATACAAACTTTACATCCTTACAGGTCAACTTGGTTGGTGGAGAAGCAATCTTAGAGAAGCCTTGAATAAATCTTGTGTAATAACCCGCCTCGGATGGCGTCTTTGGAGACTTCCATTGCATCACCACCTCCACCTTTGCCGAATCCACCATAATCCCTCCGGATTCACCACGTGACCCAAGAATTGAACCTCGCGCAACCAGAACGCGCATTTGGAGAACTTGGCATACAGCTTCTCCCTTCTCAACGTCTCCAACACCTCTCAAATGTGACCGGCATGCTCTATCTTGCTCTTCGAATAAATCAGGATATCATCGATAAACACAATCACTGATTTATCCACACATCGGCTGACACACTCGATTCATCAGGTCCATAAAAGCAGCTGGCGCATTGGTCAACCCAAATGACATAACGAGTAACTCGTAGTGACCATAACGCCTGTGAAAAGCTGTTTTAGGAATATCATGCTCTTTCACCTTTAGCTGATGATAGCCCGATCAAAGATCTATCCTTGAGAACCAACTGGCACCTTGAAGCTGATCAAATAAAACATACATCCTCGGTAACAGGTACCGATTCTGCACCGTCAACTTGTTTAGCTCACGGTAGTCTATACACATCCTCATATTACCGTCTTTCTTCATTACGAATAAGACCGGAGCACCCCAAGGAGAGATACTCGGTCTAATAAAACCCTTATCAAGCAGCTCTTGCAAATGCTCCATCAACTCTTTCATCTTAATCGGAGTCAAACGATACGATGCCTTGGCAACAGGTTGGGAACTTGGTATCAAATCAATCTGAAACTCAATCTCTCGGTTAGGTGGCACTCCTGGTAAGTCTTCAAAAAATACATCTGGGAAGTCACACACAACTGGTACATTGGATAGTTGTGGTGTTGGTGTATCCCCATCCTTTACATAAGCCAAGTAAGCACTACATCCACACCTCATGCACTTTCCCTCCACCGCCATTGAAATCACTTTTGGAATCGTAGTGACCTAATCACCATAAACTGTTACCATACTCCCGTTAAGCGCTGTTAACCGAATCATCTTTTTGAGACACACGATGTTCGCCTCGTAGTCCGCTAACCAATTCATCCCGAGAACTACATCGAAACCACCTAAGGCCATCACGAATGGTCTAACAGGAAACTTGTGACCTACTAATTCCACGTCACAGCCTTCTATCATCCCAGAAATCCTGGTAGACTCTCCTATGGCAGTTTCTACATCAAAGGGCACATCACATCAACACTCCTACTACTAACAGGCAGTTTAGCACGAAAAGCAACAGAAATAAAACTTTTACAGGCACCAGAATCAAATAACACAGAGGCTAAAGTTTGATTTACTAGAAACATACTTGACATAACATCAGGGTCCCTCATACCCTCCTCCCAAGTCATCGTAAACGCTCTGGTGCTCGCCCTCTGTACTTCTCCCCCAGCCTTCTTCGCTCCTGTACCTTCAGCCCTCGGTTCCTTACAGTCCCTACTCATGTGACCCTCTCCACCGCAGTTAAAACATCTGACTGCACGACAGTCCTTTGCTATATGCCCCGTCCTCCCACATTTAAAGCATAAGTTCGATCCCAACCTACATTCTCCAATATGCTCCTTTCCATATTTGCCACACTTCTTCAACCCCACACAAGAAGTGACCACACGAAGGTCATCTACCTATTCCTTCTTGTTACTCATCGGGGCACCACCCCGACCAAACCTTTTTCCATTTCAATTCCGTTCACCAACACCTTTCTTGCTGCCTTCAGCCATCACCACCGTTCTTTCATCATACAACCTCCCTGCCAAATCAACCACCGACCTAAACGTGCTCAGTCTGGCAGCGATCATGTGCCTATGAACATCCCCTGCAAACCTTGGATATACCTCTTGATCTTTTGTGACAAGGGTGTCACTTGATCTGGCACCATCCGTGCCATTTCATTAAACTTTGTGATGTATTGCTGATGTTTCATTGTTCCCGCCTCTAGCTGCAGGAACTCCCTTTCCACCTTATCTGTTTCTTCAACTCAGGCCACCTCATTCTCATAATTGCCCGACTATCCTCGGCTTGGACAATATTTTCCCACCAACACAGAGCCAAGTCCACATATGAGTGGGCAACAAACTTCACTTTCTAGTCTTCCCGACACTTGCTGATATCAAAAACAACTTCCATTTCCCTCACCCATCGGTGAGTAGCAACAGCAGTGCCATTACCATCAAAAGTCAGGGGCATACACCTTTGAAATGCCCGGTAGTTACAGCCTTGTGCCGCCTCCGGCGTAGGCTCTTCTTCTTCCTCCTCTTCATCATCGGAGAGATCCGTTTCCCGCTCTAATTGCTCCCGTCCTCCCGAGGACTTATTCCTCTATTTCCTTTCTCCTTCCCTTATAGCCTTAATTACTTCAGTCACCAAAGATGGTAAGATTGTCTGCATGACTTGATGAACTTCTTCCACAACAGCCTCCTTTACTGAGGCTCTCAAATTGGCGCTCTCATCACCACCCTCCGGATGAGGGGTCTCGGGTTCTTCATGAACCACTTTTTCGACTCTAGACCTTCCTCTTTTGGGTCGCGGATCAGCACTAAGTCCACCGTGACCTCCACCACGTGAAGCTTTAGATGCTCTACCACCAGCCATCCTCTAACACACTGAAAGATTCAAAGACCAACACGGTCATTCAAGGGAACGGCTCCGTATATGTCAAGTATAGTAAATCCCTAATTATAGTGGCCAGTTGTGATTAGCCACTTACTTTACTCTTCATACCTCGAGTATTACCTGTCCTAACTACATCAGTATCGAAATCTACATACAGTACATAAACCACATAACATGCGCACGTAGTACCGGTTAACATTAAAGAACATACCTGACGGCACGCAGCTACTCAGACTGGCATCCCTTCCCTTTCCGTCCCATTTTAAGTTTAAGTTAAGGTTTATTCTGAAATTTTACCCGTTTCACTTAAACTTTGGCTCTAACACCAACTTGTAAGACCCTATTCCCGGGACGCTTACAGCTGGTAAATCATTGCACATAAAACATATAATTTTATTAACTTGAAAAAACATCGCAGCGGAAACATTAAAACAACATTCTATTTCATCATAAAAGCTTTTGCAAAATAATACATCGTTATCAAAATACTTATTGCCTTACATCACAAAAGCATTATAAATATGGATGCCATCCAATATGAACCAAGTAGCCGCCCCATGCCATCCTCAGCAACCTTTACCTACCAACTAGAAACATATAAAAGTCAGTGTTGTTGATTGAGTTCTAGTTTTAAAATAAAACATACTTTACTTTCGTTTAAAACCGTTCTTTACAATCATACGTGATCATGCACTATACATACACATAGATAATATCATTATTATCTTCATCATTCGTTCGTTAACTTCTATTCATTCATCGTACCTCATTATCATTTATTTTCGTTCACTTCATAAGTTACTTTCATTCGTAGATTCATCTTTACTTCTTTACCTTCCATACCAAACCATGAACTTTACCCCACCGTCATGCATAAAGCGGGTACTGGGCTGAGGTCTATCATGGACCCCCAGTCATGGCGCCCGGTGGCCTGACCACAGTACGTAGGGTATATTCAGGAGTACCTTTGCCTTGGTCTATCATGGACCCCCAGTCATGATCATAGGGACGTTTTCAAGCAACGAATTCGATTGTCTTGGTCCAAGATGAGTTGAAACGGATTGATTTTTGAATGCTTGCTTCAACTTCATCTATTTACATAGGAACCGGTAGCCGGAGCTTGGCCGGAGATAAGGGTCGAGGGTGGGTGTTTGGGTTCCTTTAAATTGAAGTTACCCCTTTGGCCCCTCATATTTCAAACTGTGATTATTTTATGCCAAAAACTTTTAAAACAAAGTTTCAAGAATTACATTTTTAACCCCAAACTTATAACATCCTAGTTTATAAATAATTCAAATTATTTATTTATAGCTTCTATTAAATCAATCATTAATTTATAAGACTTTTATAGACTTTATATATTTTTAAGAATAATAAACTTTTTGTATATTAATTATTTATTTTGGTTTAATAATTAAAACTCATAATTGACAAATAACTTCATAAATTATTATACTTTATTCTATATACCATGAAATTACTATGAATTGATTTAATAATCGAAAGTTTAATTAATAGTATTATTATTGTATTTGAAGGAGTAAAATAAATTAAATTGCAAACTAATAAATTTGATTTTTAAAATTGACCCAAACAGATTCGGGCATGGGTTTCTATTTTCCAAAATTGGCAGATGCTACAATGAGTCTCTGTCTCAATTTCACCTGAAGAATGGTTACACCAAAGGTACCTTAGACAAGACTTTATTTATAAGAAAGTTTGGAAAAGATATTTTGCTCGTACAAGTCTATTTTGATGACATTATATTTGGTTCATCAAATGACCAAATGTGTAATGACTATGAGAGCATTATGAAGAACAAATTTGAAATGAGTTCCATCGGAAAAATGGACTTTTTCCTTGGAATTTAGGTAAAACAGATGAAAGAAGGGTTTTTTATCAATCAATCTAAGTATTTTCAAGAAATCTTAGAAAGATTTGATATGAAAGATTACAAGCCAACAAAGACTCTTGTACCCAGAAATCACAATCTTTGTCTTGACTCTGAGGGGGAGGATACTGAACAACATCAGTATAGGGTAATCATTGGATCTCTGATGTATCTAATAGCAAGTAGACATGATATCATGTTTGCAAATTGCACCTTTGCAAGATATCAGGCTATTCCAAAGGTGTCTCATCTAATGGCTTCCAAGTGAATCTTTAGATATCTCAAAGGAACACCTAAACTGGATCTCTGGTATTCAAGGAACAAAAACTTCAATCTCTATGGCTACACTGACAGTGATTATGGTGGCTGTAACATCAATAACAAATCAATATCAGGAGAATCTCAATTTCTTGATGGAATGATAATTTCATGGCAATGCAAGAAGCAATCCTGAGTCTCAACATCAACTGCTAAAGCTGAATACAATGCTACTGCTAGTTGTTGTGCTCAGCTGCTATGGATTCAAACCAGATGTTAGATTATGGATTTAATTTCATGGAAACTCTTATTCACATTGAAAACAAGAGTGCCATTTCTATTATAGAAAATTCTATTAAGCACTCCAAGCCAAAGCACATTGACATCAGGCATAATTTCATTAGAGATATTCATAAGAAAAACTTGATTAAATTGGTCAAAGTTGACTCAAATGAACAATATGCTCATATATTCACCAAAGCATTTGATGAACAAATATTTAAGCTTCTTATTACAACTATTGAGATGATAAACATTGATTAGTTTATTTCAGTTGAGAATCTTTTCACAATGTGTCTTGTCTTTGTTAATACAATCTAAGCCCTATTACAAAAGGTCTTTCTTCAAAATTTTACTAAGTGTAAATTCTTTTGAAAAGAAATTAACCCTTGGAAGATGTCATATATATCTTCCGAAGGAAAATTCCTCCAAGGAAAAGCTTATCTTTAGAAGAGTGTTTAGTCTTAGAAGAAGCATTTGATAACATACCAAATCTACTTCTGAAACTTAATAAACTTCTTCACTCCAAAGTCCTTCTTACTCTCAAAAGTAAATTGAATACATTTACATTCGGAAGTAAGATTAGCTTGAGAAGAAGATTACCTTCGATAAAGCTTTATACTCGGAAGAAAGCTTTACTGTGTAACGAAAATCTTTTGGGCTCCACTTTGAGAAAGACAACGATTTTATTTATGATGTAAGAATATTTTAAATGGATTTAACCTTACCTCCATTGTCACATCATACACTAAACTATCATTTCACCATATCCATCCACCATTTCACCCATTTAAATACTTCCAACCTATCATTTTAATCTTATTACAAAATTCACGGCCCTAAATTTCCTCCATCTCCAGTTTTTCTCTCAAAATCAACCTCTTTTCTTCTGTAACTTTCTCAAACAATGGCACTAAACCCTCAGCATAAACAAGTTGCAATCCTTGACTCTTCTAAGGATGCTAACTTTGTCAAAATCATCCATTTCCTTACCCAATCGACCTACTACACCGCCCTAACTATCAACCTCACTGTTTGCTCAAACCAAATGGCAGAATTTTAGGGGAATGGATAGATTGTAACCATGAATAGAGTTAGGGTGATTAGGTCAAGCATTTGTAGATTGGAATTAATCATATCCGAACAAATCATCAGGGAGCATCTCGAGCTTCATGATGAAGGTTCTCCTATGGAATTCCCCAAATCAGACCTAGATGAAACATATACTGAGATTGGATATGGTGGTGATGTGAGTAGATCCATGATGTACTAGTTAAATTTCTCATATAACTGGAAATTCCTGCTTCACATAGTCCTTCACTACCTGTCAAAGAAGTTTGGGGGTTGAGATCAAAATCCTTATTAACTAGGATGCCTAGTTAATGGGTTGGTAAAAGGCCTACGCTTTAACTACTCAAGATTTGTGTTGACTAATCTTATGTGAAACCTTCAGAGGGAAACATTATACGTGTATCCCAGGTTTATTCAGCACATAATCAAGTGTGAGCTGGATCCAAGTAAGCTTGTGTGAGTAGCTGCTCTTACAGTCCCTCAAATAAGGTCGGCCATCTTCAAGGTGTTGAAGAGGGTATCAACCAACTTCATTGGAAGACACACTGAGCTATTCCAGGTATGATTGAGCCCATGGCTCTTGGTGACATCCTTGTTAACCCCACAGGCAATGAACACACACAAGCAAAAACCACTACATTGCCAACTCTTTCTTCTCACCCTATCAAGATTACATTCCTGAGACGCTACAAGTGAACCCTTGTTCATTCTCCTCTGTTTGAACAAGTTCCCCTTGTTCTATAAAAAAAGGCTAGAGTGGAATCATGGGCTCCCACTCAGTCTGAGGTCCCACCTTCCTTCACATTTGACTTCAATAAGAATATTAAGTCTCCTCAGTGTCAATCCTATGAGCCCCACACCCAAGCTGAAAACCCTCAGAATAAGTCTCTATACTCTCCTGAGCAGCCAAGAAGGGACAACTCTGTCATAGGCTCAATGCCATTAGACATTGATCAAAGTCTCGGGTCATTAGGATTAACTTCCATATCCTTTATTGACCTTCTTATAGGTACTGATGAAGAAATCATGTCTCTTCAAGGCAATAAAGTTTATCCACAACACCTCTCTAAAGATCAACTGAGCCCACATAGATCTCTGATATCTAGCCCCCATTAGCAAACCCAAACTGAGGTGAGCCCCACTAAAGTGGAAGGGACTCACGTAGATTCAGTTGCCACTACTGAAGGTGTCTCAATGCACCTTCAAGAAAGTGGTCACATATCTGAGACTGAATCTATAACAACTGTGCCTTTTGATGACTATGAAAGAGACATCATTAAGCAAGGGAAAACAGGGAGCCAAGAAACCGTATCTGGTGGTGAGGATGAACATACTAGGTATGTTACCTCATCTCCCCTTGATTCTTTGAAATAAGATTAGGGAAGTATGCAACTCACCATTCAAGAACTACTTTCTAATGTCTCAAATCTTGAATCGAGTGTTAAGACTTTAAAAGATAGGTCTGACACTCAGTAACTTGAGATTGAAAGTCTCAAGGCTCAACTAGCTGAGAAACAGATTGAAAGATCTATTAGGCATGTACCTATAAAAGGCTCTCTGACTTCATCCTCTAGCTCATCTACCTCTCAAGATGATTCTACCAAAAAGGGGAGAATGTTTAGAGTGAAACTAACATGGAGGAGAAAGGCTTAGTTCTTTCTATGCTCTCTTCAAGATATCCCACTCAGCAATCAATTGTCTTCCTTGAGCCTCCTCCTGTCATCCTTCATGTGGATCCAAGGATGCTCATAGATTTGAATATATTCCTAACCAAATATCTAATGAGCTCCTCCCTTGAACAACCAAGCCTAGATGTTGCTTTGGCATATTTTGGAGTTGAAGAGCTTCAAAGGTGGATTACACCATCTACCAATGTCAAGGAAGTTAGACCACCTAAGGTCCACATTGAACCTGAGATTGAATTCAATAGGGATATGGGGACTCATGGCCCAGCTGAAACAACTGGGACTGATAGTGAAATACCATCAACTTCTGAAGCTGAAGTCAAAGCTGTAGAAGAAGTATTTCAAACATCCGAAGCTGAGATCCAAGCTGCGAAAGGACTGTGCACTCTGTATAATGATCTAATTATCACAGATGCAATCCTCCAACTAGAATCTAAGGTAAATAGTGAAGACTTTCTCAAAACACCTTTTACTTAAACATCATCATCATCACAGGCTCAAATCACCACCCACCAACCTAAAACCTCTACGCAAGAACCTTCAAAGTCTCAAGCTTTCGAAGATATCAAGGATAAAAGGAAGTTGACTATGGACGAACTGCAAGAGGAAGAAAGGCTGGAAAAGGTTAGAAGAAAAGGTAGGCTTCCTTCTGAGAAACTATTAGCTGTAAGTAAGTAAGCATTTATAGTCAACCAGGAAGCTATCAACAATGAGAAATGGGTGGAGATTATTGACAAGCTTGTCAATTTGAGTGTAGCTAGTGAAGATGTTCTCCTCCTACCACTTGAGGAGTTGGTGGAGTTAGAGAAGGAAACCCTGCTACGTATAGAACAAGAAGAAGCAGTAAGGTTGGCCTTAGAAGAGGAAGAAAATTGAAAGAAAGAGAAAGATGAGCAATAGCTTAGGGATGAAAGGATATATTTTCTGAACTCCATGGGATTCTCTCTTAAGGAATTGGCTCCTCATGATAATGACATAGTCTTGTGGCTTTTCAAAATGAACAAGACCAAATGAACAAAGAGAGAAAGAGGGTTTCTAGGGAAAAGCTGAAGGAGAAGAAGAAGAAGGAAGAAGAAGCTCAACTTGCAGTTGTTAAGAAGATGGGAGATAAAGGTTGAATGAAGGATTATCTCAGGGTCCATGGCTTCTCTGGCAGGCAAGTTGACCCTATTTCCGAGAAGACCCTGCAATGACATGTCAGTGACATTAAGGCTGACATTCGCTCAGGAAATTGGAAGGAGATACAGAGAAGAATGCAGGGGATGATTTCAGAACCCATACCTTAACCATAACCTCAACCAGAACCAACTCCTTTTCCTTTCCCATTAAAACCAAACCAACCACTAAACCTTACACTCCTATGCCCACACCGTCATCCATACACTCTCCCACACCAAATTCATCAAAACAACCACCTCCGCTACTTATAAATAAACCAAAAACACTCCCCAGAACCCAACCATTATCTACCCAACAACTACCCATGTCATCCTCTCTAACTTCTAAACCTTTGACCTTAGAAGAGTTTAAGGATGTTGGAGCATATATTGTCATATATAGTGTGTCCCTCGCTTGAAGAATAGTCTAGGCTTAATGTAATAAACCTGATATGTTGTAAACACATGAAACTGGGTCATTTGCAGGAGCATATGCGAATGAGACTCAGTCGTACGACTGAGCCATGCTAATGGACCAGTCGTGCGACTGAGAGATGCGATTGGGCCATTCGTAAGACTGAACCATACGGTTCAGTCGTACGATTGAACCATACGCATGGTCCAATTGCACGAATGGGCCCGGTCGCATCTAATATGGGCTGAGGCCTATATATACCAGTTTCATTGTGTTGAAGGGTAATGATTGTGCTCGAGGCCTAGGTGCTGCCGGATGAGAGGGGAGTTTATGCTCGATCTCCCCTTGCCAAGAGTAGTGATTCTTATGTTGTAACGAGCTTGTAATCATTAGCTTTTATCAATGAAACCATTTTATTATAGTTCATGTTATTATTTGTCTCTTGGTTTTGGTTTTGTTTCCTTCCGTCAAGAACACGCTCGGATGTCTACCGATCCAACGACTTCACAAAGGACATCAAGATGAAGCTCATCAAATATACTACACTAAGCGATATCTCTTATGAGGAGGGGTCCATTAAGCTAACCTTCATAGATGGCTCCTCATGTTCCCTCATAAGAGAACAATTCCTTGATCTACCTAGAGGAACACTGGACCAAGCTCTCAAACTCTTGGAAACTAACTCTAACTTTTTTGAAGAAGAAGAGAAAATGTTAAGAAGAAAGCTAGTGACTCTACTAGACACTAGAAAGGAAGAGAAATTGTTGATACATGTGTACCTTGGTTCTGATCTTAATGTAATATGTCTTTATTGTCTTACACTTATGAAATGTTGGGTACTTAATGAAATGAGAATATTTGATTGTGACTTATAATTTTTAATATTTTATTAATGAGTTTTTTAACGCATATTGACTTGATTATATAGGTTTGTGGTTGATTGATTTAATATAAATAATATTATGACATTTAATACATTTAAACTTAATAACATGAAGTTATCTGCGAATGGCCCATGCTAATGGACCATACGCATGAACAACATCATGTGAATGACTCAGTCGCACGAATGAACCAGGAGACTGGATCAGTCGTATGATTGTCACCTAAGATTGGCTCAATCACACGACTGAACACTCAGTCGGGTGAATGGACCAACCGTATGACTCAATCGCACGACTGAACCATGTTAATGGTTCAGTCGCCCGAATGAGCAACCGTAACCTATAAATACCACCTAATTCGTGGAAAAACAAAGGCATTCATTCCACTTCGACTCCAGACGTACCCTAGCCGTCCAGAAGCCTCTAAGTTCGTACTCCAAGTTCATAGAACCCAGTAGATCGATTCCTAATCGATTCTTGACGTTAGATTCAATGCGTTATTGTTTCTATGTGCGTTCTCACTGATTGGATCGCCAATAAAATAGGATTCCGCACTATTTGGTATTGTTTAACAAGTTAATCAGTTGGTGTTTCATTCAAATACCAGGTCCTAACAAGTGGTATCAGAGTTTTGGCTCTTGATTACGTGTTGATTCAACAATTTTGATACAAAAAATTGTGTTTTTGCATAAAAAACGCAATCTTTTTGTGTCTAACGGAGTCTTAGACGTTTCCTGATCTAAAAGTTTAGTTTTTCCGGCATACGACTATTAGGGTTTGATAAAATTCGAGTTCTTACAGACAAAACAAGTTAAACCTACGAATTATCAAACTTCAGCAAGTTCAGTCGCACGATTAGACCAATCGCA